>CAMRHE010001446.1:0-98128 GCA_947044405.1 Leptodactylus fallax | reverse complement strand
AGAATAGATTGTAGAGAGGAGAGTTTATTAAGGGGAAGAGCGATTAGTAACGAGTTACAGTAGTCAAGGCGAGAGTGAATCAGGGCAACAATAAGTGTCTTTAGTGTATCTGTGGTAAGGAAAGGGCGGATTCTGGAGATGTTTTGAGATGGAGATGATATGAGTGTGTGCGAGTGATTGGATATCCGAGGTGAAGGAAAGGTCAAACATAACCCCGAGGCAGTGGGCATACTGCCTAGGAGTTATAGTAAGGCCGGAGACAGCAATGGAGATATCAGGGACAGATCTATTAGATGGTGGAAACAGAAGTAGTTCAGTCTTTGAGAGATTCAATTTCAGATAGAGCGAAGACATGATATTTGAGACAGCAGAGAGGCAGTCACTGGTGTTCTGTATTAGTGCAGGGGTGATGTCACGGGATGATGTGTATAATTGGGTGTCATTAGCATAAAGATGGTACCAGAAACCAAATCTGGTGATGGTTTGTTCAATGGGGGCTGTATAGAGAGAGACGACCTGGGGGCCTAGGAACACAAACAGTGTATGACACTGTCAGGGCTCCTAGGACTATATATCTAAAAAACATAGTATATGCCACTGTCAGGACTCCTAGGGCTCTTTATCTATAAAACATAGTGTATGACACTGTCAGGGCTCCTAAGACTATATATCTATAATACATAGTGTATGGCACTGCCAGGGCTCCTAGGACTACATATCTATAATACATAGTGTATGGCACTGTCACAGCTCCTAGGACTATATATCTATAATACATAGTGTATGACTCTGTCAGGGCTCCTAGGACTATATATCTATAATACATAGTGTATGGCTGCAGGGCTCCTAGGACTATATATCTATAATACATAGTGTATGACACTGTCAGGGCTCCTAGGACTATATATCTATAATACATAGTGTATGGCACTGTCACAACTCCTAGGACTATATATCTATAATACATAGTGTATGACACTGTCAGGACTCCTAGGACTATATAGCTATAATGCATAGTGTATGACACTGTCAGGACTCCTAGGACTATATCTATAATACATAGTGTATGGCACTGCCAGGGCTCCTAGGACTATATATCTATAATACATAGTGTATGACACTGTCAGGGCTCCTAGGACTATATATCTATAAAACATAGTGTATGACACTGTCAGGGCTCCTAGGACTATATATCTATAATACATAGTGTATGGCACTGTCACGGCTCCTAGGACTATATATCTATAATACATAGTGTATGACACTGTCAGAGCTCCTAGGACTATATATCTAGAATACATAGTGTATGGCACTGCCAGGGCTCCTAGGACTATATATCTATAATACATAGTGTATGACACTGTCAGGACTCCTAGGACTATATATCTATAATACATAGTGTATGACACTGTCAGGGCTCCTAGGACTATATATCTATAATACATAGTGTATGGCACTGTCACGGCTCCTAGGACTGTCAGGACTCCTAGGACTATTTATCTATAAAACATTAAATTCAGTGGCAAAATTCAGTGTAATCCACTATGTGTGACTGCACCACCAAAAACTTGGCTAGGTGTATGTTAAAGCTGCGAACCAACCAGACACAATCCCTTATGGATGACTGACACTGGTGTTTAAGAAAAGTGGGAGGAGAAACAAACAAATATAGGAGCTGGATTCAACCCGAACATCTCAAATTGTTCGGTTTTTAACTCAACTAAACAATTGGAGATTCATCTCAAACTAAGTAAAATGACCATTGTCATAGGCAATTGCGGTGTCTCTTCAAAGTATAATAGGTGGAAGCCCAGGAGAGGTGAAATTAAAAAATAAATAAAAATAAACACATTTATACTCACTCACCTTCCCTCATCTCTTTTGGGCCTAGTCATTGTGTCCAAATCTCTCCTGTTGATGTCATGCCCTTGGGGTCACCACTAAGGCGTGCGTTTGGGCCACAGCAGTCACATTGTCTCACTGAGCGTCATGTGGCTCGGTGTGCCCATATAACCGCTAAGGCCCAATTAGAGGCTTTAGTCTATGCTAGGGCTAAATCATAACATAATCCCAGAAAACCCCTTTAATCCAAGATTATTTTTGATTTAAACAGAATTTTATTTTTTTCTATTTAAAAGTTTACTTTTTACCAGTCTTTATGTCCTGGAACTTCAGTGTAGAATGATGTCATGTACAGTGCCTTGCGAAAGTATTCGGCCCCCTTGAACTTTTCAACCTTTTGCCACATTTCAGGCTTCAAACATAAAGATATAAAATTTAAATTTTTTGGTGAAGAATCAACAACAAGTGGGACACAATTGTGAAGTGGAACGAAATTTATTGGTTATTTTCTTTTTTTTTTTTTTTTTTTTTTTTTTTAAACTTTTGTAAAAAATAAAAAACTGAAAAGTGGGGCGTGTAATATTATTCGGCCCCCTTAAGTTAATACTTTGTAGCGCCCCCTTTTGCTGCGATTACAGCTACAAGTCGCTTGGGGTATGTCTCTATCAGTTTTGCACATGGAGAGACTGAAATTCTTGCCCATTCTTCCTTGGAAAACAGCTGGAGCTCAGTGAGGTTGGATGGAGAGCGTTTGTGAACAGCAGTTTTCAGCTCTTTCCACAGATTCTCGATTGGATTCAGGTCTGGACTTTGACTTGGCCATTCTAACACCTGGATACGTTTATTTGGGAACCATTCCATTGTAGATTTGGCTTTATGTTTGGGATCATTGTCTTGTTGGAAGAGAAATCTCCGTCCCAGTCTCAGGTCTTTTGCAGACTCCAACAGGTTTTCTTCCAGAATGGTCCTGTATTTGGCTCCATCCATCTTCCCATCAATTTTAACCATCTTCCCTGTCCCTGCTGAAGAAAAGCAGGCCCAAACCATGATGCTGCCCCCACCATGTGTGACAGTGGGGATGGTGTGTTCAGGGGGATGAGCTGTGTTGCTTTTACGCCAAACATATCGTTTTGCATTGTGGCCAAAAAGTTGGATTTTGGTTTCATCTGACCAGAGCACCTTCTTCCTCATGTTTGGTGTCTCCCAGGTGACTTGTGGCAAACTTTAAACGAGACTTTTTATGGATATCTTTGCGAAATGGCTTTCTTCATGCCACTCTTCCATACAGGCCAGATTTGTGCAGTGTACGACTGATTGTTGTCCTATGGACAGACTCTCCCACCTCAGCTGTAGATCTCTGCAGTTCATCCAGAGTGATCATGGGCCTCTTGGCTGCATCTCTGATCAGTCTTCTCCTTGTTTGAGATGAAAGTTTAGAGGGACGGCCGGGTTTGGTAGATTTGCAGTGGTCTGATACTACTTCCATTTCAATATGATCGCTTGCACAGTACTCCTTGGGATGTTTAAAGTTTGGGAAATCTTTTTGTATCCAAATCCGGCTTTAAACTTCTCCACAACAGTATCACGGACCTGCCTGGTGTGTTCCTTGGTCTTCATGATGCTCTCTGCGCTTTATACAGAACCCTGAGACTATCACAGAGCAGGTGCATTTATACGGAGACTTGATTACACACAGGTGGATTATATTTATCATCATCAGTCATTTAGGACAACATTGGATCATTCAGAGATCCTCACTGAACTTCTGGAGTGAGTTTGCTGCACTGAAAGTAAAGGGGCCGAATAATATTGCACGCCCCACTTTTCAGTTTTTTATTTTTACAAAAGTTTAAAATAACCAATACATTTCGTTCCACTTCACGATTGTGTCCCACTTGTTGTTGATTCTTCACCAAAAAATTAAAATTTTATATCTTTATGTTTGAAGCCTGAAATGTGGCAAAAGGTTGAAAAGTTCAAGGGGGCCGAATACTTTTGTAAGGCACTGTATATAATGTTTTTGCAGGGAGTCTTTTATTACAAAAAATATAAAGAAAGAATAGTAAAATTGTATTCCTATGATAGTAGTGAAGAAATTCTGGACATGACTTGTGAGGGGCCCCCGGTGTATTACTCCACCTGTTACACAGTCTCTATGAAGATGAACAGGAGACATAAGATATATAAACGTCCCCATCACAGCCATTATAGGCGACGTCACTGCATCATGGACAGTCTGTGCTGCTGTCATTGATGGCTGCCCACTGACAGCACAGGATACCTGACAATGTCTCTGATATTTAGGAGATTTCCACATCGAGCGCTTGTACAGAGTCTGTTCTGGATTGTTCATCTCACTCTGATATGTAAATGTGATGCTCAGAGATCTGGATGTGAACTTATCAGCTATAAATATATGTTTGACTATGAGTATTATCAGGACGGAGACATCATCATTGGAGGAATATTCACTGCACATTTTCAGGTAACACAGATTATATATGAAGGGATGGAGAAGACGCACAGACCTCATCTATTCTGCTCAGTGTAAGTGAATCTCCCGAAATAAGTTTAGGGTAAAGTTCCTAAAAATTTGGTTATGGAAAAGAACCTTTTGTCAGATACCTGGAGATACAATAAATTTTGTAATATGTCCAGTTTATCCTCCGATCTCCACAGCCAGGCTTAGTTAGAGGTCTGGTTCTTTATTTTATATTCTTTTATTTTGTATACTGTTTTGCTTGTGTGTATGTCAGTTATTTTACATCTTTCTTTCTTCTTTTGTAACTGTGAGGATTTTACTTTTTTGTGGATACTAAATCTTATTAAATTTAATAAGCTTGTCCGGGGTCAGTGAGTGATGCTGGAAGCTGGGAGGTGTGGGAGGTCCCTGTATATCGCCGTCTCATCTACCATAATTGGGGCAACTATTTGTGTGGATGTGCAGATATTGGGGTTGCTTCAATTCTTTGTAGTCTAGTGCGATAGGCAACTTTGGATTTGGAGTCCCTCTTTTAAGGTTACATGACATGTACTTGTGTGGCTGCAGGTTGATTGTGTCACTGACAAAAAACATATTGGACATCCCCACATCACAAAAAAAACCTGGATTCTAAAAATATAAAACCATTTATACCGTATAATGATCACCAGAGCAGGAAAAATAATTGAAATGCCTGAATCACAGCTCTGTACACAGACAGATAAAAAGTTACAGATTTCCAAACATGGCAATGCAAAGATATTTTTTAAATTTTTTAAATGTATTGAAACATGAAAAAAATCAGTATCATCGTGATTGTCCTGACCCACAGAATACACAGAATAATTTCATTGTTAATAAATTATTGTAAGGCTAGGTTCACACGGAGGATAATGTCACTGAATTTGAAACGGAGTTTGCCGCAGAATTTGCACAGTGGAAAATTTCAACTTCCGGAATTTCATGCAGATTCTGCTTGACAAAAAATGCTGTGGAATTTGACTCGGAATTTTACTCTGGAATTTCTGATTATTTCTCTCCTGGATTCAGGCAAGCCCGCTAGCTAAAGAAAACTCCACATACATCTCTGCAGAGGCCATTTTACACCTCACCCTGGCAGAAAACACATGTCTAGCAGCTCTAGGGCTCTAGGCCACACCATAGCCACTACAGATCAGGGGCACATCAAAGTCGGGAAGAGTGAACTGGTCCTTTTGATGAAGATAATAATAAATATTATATGCCCCCGAAAGGATACGGCAGCAGGTATGTCAATTTTTGTTTGTTAGTCAAATTAATAGGTGTTTGTTTTTTAAATTTTAAGTAATTTTTATAAATTTGCTTAAATAACAGGTGCAAGAAAGATGATGGCGTATGATCAGGGGCCGCTATTGGGTTACCCAATAAACCTTCAACGTAAAAGGGCTCACCTTAGACATTTATACCGGGAGTTGAGACGGTGATTTTTTAAATCATATGTTGACTATATCTGGAGTGTAGAATAGGTTACACTCAATTGCACACTGTTTGTCAGCAGGTTTCAGGCGGAGGATGACAGTATGATGGTGCATGCAGCATATTGCTCCAAATATGACCCAAACACTAGATTGAATGTTCATACCTGCTTTTAAATGTACGGACATATTTTGTCTGTATTTTCTACCGGCTGCTCACACAGCTGCAAAACCTACAGATACCCATATAAAATTTTTAATTGCCAAATCCAAATTTCAAATAATACAGTGAACTTAAATATGGTTGTGTGCATGATGCCCTCTTTAACTGTTTTTAATGATTTTTTTGATTTGTGCTTTTTTGACAATCACGGGTATAAAAATATGTCCTTACATGTTACTCATTTTTGTTTTCTCTTTCATATTTTTGGCAACTGGGGAGAGTTATGCATCTGCACCTCCAATTTTGAGTTGGTAAATCCACCATCATGGATTTGTGAGGAGTACATGCCACGTTATCTGGCAGCACTTGCAGCCCATATCGATGCCCAGTCCGACCCTAGAAATTTAGTTGCAGGCAGCAGAAGGCTTTCAGTCTGTGGCCAATTTTCTATCTGCGGTACGTGTGCAGCAGCCACTGCATTGAAGACTACAATACTTCAGTTACAAAAAGTATTTTTCAGTGGTCCTGATGGCGGTGGCTGATGCCATGTATAGATTTATTGCTATTAATGTCAGCGCTTATGATAATACTGTGGACTCCCGCGCGCTACTGTCATCGACTTTTGGGTGACGAGTCCTGGTAGTTTATGTGCCTCTACCTCCTCCAAAGCCACTTCAGGGTGCCACACATCATGCCTTATCCAATGCCACATTATTGTATCGGATGAGGCATTTCCACTGATGACAAACCTGCTGCGCCCAAACCCATGGAAAGGACTGGATGTCCGGAAGAGAACCTTCAACATGAGTCTGACCCGGAAATGACACTTTGTGGAGTGCACCTTTGGGATCAAGGCTAGTAAGTGGAGAATCTTCACCTGTGCACTTCAGCTGGATGCCGACATTGTTGACATTGTCATCAAAGCTGCTTGTGTGCTTCACAACTATGTTCGGAACTAGCAACAACAAAGAAAACATAGCATCAAACACAGGGAGAAAGGGGACTAGGTCAACCCTAAGCAACAAAGTGTTGTCTCCTAAATTTCAAAAATAGCCCTAAAAAGACATGCCCTCACACCTATGAGTAAACAATAAGCAAAAAATAGAATAAGACGGGAAGAGGCACTCAAAAGATACCTGCTTCAATAGCGCATGTCTTCCAGCTTCAACAGCTGCTCACGTGACTGTATCCGCAGCACGAGATCACTGGCCCGAGCTACAGACTTATGGTGATGTCATAACGTAGGTCGCGTCAATGCTCGTGAGAGTAGTGGGCAGAGCCACAAGAGATATTGAATGTGGCCAAGACATGCGCAGCGCAGTGAGGACTGAATGTATGTAAAAACAGGGGAATGAATGCCTACACACCTGAACGGAACGGACCGCTGGTCTCCGTAATTTCCCTCTGATACCTTTGATCATTTTGTACTGTTTGTTCTCATCTACAGTATTTATTTCAAAGTATATGTATTTTAATATTTTTTCTAATAAAATATTTTTATATTATCTCTTTGTATTCATTCATGTTGAGTGCCTCTTCTTCTCTTATTCTATTTTTTTGCCTATATTCAGAACTATGACAGTCCTGATATGGAAGTGGAGCCACAGGTGGCTTTTGGAGGGCCATCTCCTAAGTGAAACTTTGGTGGCGCATCCAACTCAGCTGTACAGGTGAGAGATGCCTTAACGGACTACTTCATGACTCCCGAAAGTGTCGTGCCTTGGCAATTTTCAAGCCTCAGTGTAGAGCAGCCTGACCAGGATTGATAGTCTTCCTCATGGCATGTGGCCCACCTGACATCCGACGTACGTGCCATCCACGCACCTGGCATAGTTTGGACTTTACAGCAGCCATCTGACACACCAAGCCTCTGGGCCACCTGGCATAGCTATTGACCTGTCATCTGGGTACCCGTCACCTTCCATATTTGTAATTATCCTTTTTCACTTTGAGCATTGACTTTATCATGATTTTTTATTATATTTTTTGTTTTGGACAAATAAAAATAAACTGTTTCATTTTACCCACGCAGAATATTTTTCACTCACAAATAAATATCTTATTTTGGTATAAATTTTCATTGATTTATTTAAAAAACAAACCTTGGTATAGGCATAAGATAACTTTGTGATCTATGGCAGACTCAATGATTTTCATAAACACAGAAGTGAAGTGAAATGTTATACACACTTGATAAAGGGGTACCTAACACCCCGAAATGTGTCGTGTGTTATATTTGTGCTTTTTGGAATAAAATAATTTATTTAAAGTCATCTCGGGATCTACGCAGTCCCTGTGAATTGGTCCTTGTGTTCGCATTTCCTCTACACCTCCCCATGGTTATACACTGTAACAGCTGCGATCCTCTACCTATGTTTTGACCCACTATCGCTAAATCAAGTTGGTTGTGTATTACACAACCTTTTAAGGTGAGAAGCCATCACTCTTTGTGCGTGGTCTGTGTTTTAAAGTGGTAACGCACTATACACTGCTCGGTGCCTTTGTTTTGTTTGTGTCCTTAATATTCAGGACTCATCTGGCGGCACCAGGATGAGAATATATGACTAAAGAAATCTATTTTGTCATCGCAATGGAGCCTCCGGATAAGGGACATGGCTTTGAATCAACTTTCAGTTGCCTGTTTGCTAGCTGAGGGGTCCTTTGGATACGTTCCCTGGTGGAAGGTGTACTGTTTGGAGGAGGATCCCAACATCTGCGACGGAAGACTGCTGGGAGGACACCAACAGCTGGACTGGATAGTGGTGAAAATTCAGGCTCAGCTGCTGGTGATGTAGGTGTTGGTGAGACAGGTTCCTCTCCCAGCAATGCAGATTGTCCAGGTTGGTCAGACTCCTCCAGTTCATGAAGAACATCTGCAGATGTTGATGGAAGGGATTACTCTCCTCCTGCTCCTGTTCCTCTTGTGGAGCAATGGACTTCATTGGCCCCTCTGGTTCCTGTAAGTTTCTGTTTGTAAAAAAAAAATTGTTATAAATAGAGATGAGCGAATCGAAGCTGACAAAGTGGAATTCGATTCGAATTTCAGGAAATATTCGATTTGCATCGAATACGGATTTCCTCATGCTTCGTGGTAACGAATCGCATTTTTTCATAAAATGGCTACTGCACATGTTAGGACATGGGGCACGGGACTCTGGGATTCGCCGCAATTTAATTTGGATCGAATACAATCGTATCGGAAAATTCGTCGAAGTTGCCGAATCAAATTTTTGAAAACTTCGCTCATCTCAAGTTATAAGTATAAAATCAATAAAAAAAAAAAAATATTTGTGGATAACTTAGATTACCAACACTTAGGGTTGTTGTCCCCTGTTCGGCAGGGGGAACAACAGCGCTTTGTAGTTGGCAATCTTCTTCCGTTTAGAAGGAGAGGACCCACTATTATCAGTCTTATGGATGAACCGCTCCCGTACACGCTTCCAGAGGCTTTTGATATCCTTCTCTGTCAAAGCAATATAATGTTATTATAAATTGTTTACAATTTCTAAAAACATAAGCCTGTAAAAAAAAAACAGTAACATTTAAAAAAATGTATAGCAAAAATTGACTTACCAGTGTGATCTTTCTCCTCTGCATAAAAGTCACCCCACTCAGGATAGAGGTCTTGGCACACATCCAGACACACATCCAGCCTGGCATGCTTGCCTGTAAATACCTCAACAGACTTGTCCCACAGGCATGAGTGTGAATGAACCTGCATTAAAGAAGAAGAAAAACTATTAATAAGAAACAATAATAAAACACTCTGTGACCTGGAATGCTTATGCAGTTAAGTATGGTAGAGAGGAATCCCCATGAAAAAAGTAAAGAGAAAAGTGGGTAACACCTTTGATTTTGTGAAAACATGGTATATGAGACCAGGTCTAGCCAAACAATGATTTGCCAAAAACCAAAAGATTTGAAGTAGACTCACAAATTCAGTAAGTTGTGGGAAATTCATGTCCATGTGATGATAGGCTGATTGTCGTGCTATTTTAAATACTGTGGAAAAAAAACCAAAAGCTTTGTAATAATTTAAAACTATAAAGACATTAATAAAATTAAAATAAATATAAATAAAGTGAATAAAATAAATTATATTCAAGATTATGTAAAATCCGTAATATATAAATGTATTTATGACTTGGCTGATGTCCAAAATTGTTCCCCTTCATCCACAAAATAGCTGGTGGATTATTAATAAATTTGCCACCCCTTTTCTGGGCAGGGCCAAGTTCAAAATTCCACAAGCGGATTTTCTGGGGGAATTTGACAAATTCCAAATGAAATCCCACGCCAACGGAAAAGGTGGTGTTTTCCGCCTCCCATTCAATTCACAATCAGCTAGCATAAAAAATCTGCTACTACCTCTCTTTGAAATGAATGGGAGGCGGATTTCACACTGAATTTGATGCGGATTCAATGGCAAATTCAGATACATTTTCCTACATGTGGATTTACCCTAAGAAAATAGTGCAATTGCAGATTCCATTGCATTCTGAACTTCCCAGTGCATTGTATGGAATATAATAATAAGCACAAAATAAGATCTCATACGACTCAGAAACATAAAAAAGCTATGGCTTTTGGAAGTAAATGAAAGTACAAAAAACAAAAAAAGGGAAAGGCTTAAACTGAAATACCATTGTGTAAGAGCAGCCTAAGAAAGCAACATAACCTAATGCTGAGAAATACTATTAATGTTGCATAATGAGATCCACTACCAGTATGGCAACAACTGACAGTCTGCTTATTCAGCCTATATGTGCTGACCCCGCCTTCTGTTCTCAAACTATGGGGCCAATTTTAAATTTTATTATCCAAGGCCACTTTAAATTCTCCTGCGGACCCCTGCGACTATAATGAGAGTCCATGCAGGACTTTTATCTCCGCTGACTTTAGACAGAATCCTACGGAGAATTCAACGCTGATGTGAACCTAACCTTAGCTGGCTTACTTTGAGACAGAAATTCATGCTAAAAATTTGGCTAAATTTATATAATTGTACCTAAATTAGGCCAGGACATTTCTCCTGAAAAGCCACGCCCACTTATCTAGCAACTTGTATGAATTTAAACTAAAAAGATTAAATGTACCAATATGCACTGAGGTGCTCCACATTTTAAGCCAGAGTCTAATTGTAACCACAATAGTAAATGTATTTTTGTATATATGACTGACTGATATCTGATATGGAATCTTCTTCTCCCCGCAGTGTAAGTATCAGAGAATATCAGCAGCTGATGGCTTTTATTTTTGCCATTGATGAGATTAACAGGAGCCCCGATATTCTCCCTAATGTCACCCTGGGTTATCATGTGTTTGATTCCTGTGGACATATAAATAAAGTTATTAAAGATGTTCTGCGTATAATGTCCGGACTGTGGGGGTCATTTACAATTCCTAACTATTCATGTCAAAATCACGGTAAACTGGCCGGTTACATCGGGGATCTCCATCCTCTTACTACAAACCCAATGGCACAATTACTGAGAATTCTCAGATATACTCAGGTAAGTGCTAGAGATGAGCGAACCGATTAATAATGTACCACTTGTGACCCGATTTTTTCCAAAAGTTTCAGCTTCTAACGAAACCAAAAATGTATCTGTTCATGTCAATATAAATGGCAGCCACTACATATAATGCACGGTAAAAATGTAGAGGAGAAGGATCACATGGTCTTTGTGACTTAGGCGACTTCTGGCAGAGGATACAGTGTTGATATCAAAGACAGAATATAGGTTGATACTGGGGGCTGAAAGAGACATTTTGTAATACTCAAGCTAAGGGACAGGCGTGTTATTATCACCACATGCAAAGAAAATGCTGAAAATACTTTGCTAGTAGAAAAACAGCACCAACGTTACAAATGGATTATAGTTATAGGCGGAGGACTAGTCTGGAGCACAGGTTATAGAATTATAGGAGAGGACTAGTCTGGAGCACAGGTTATAGAATTATAGGAGAGGACTAGTCTGGAGCACAGGTTATAGAATTATAGGAGAGGACTAGTCTGGAGTATAGTTTATAGAATTATAGGAGGATGACTAGTCTGGAGCACAGGTTATAGAATTATAGGAGGAGGACTAGTCTGGAGCACAGGTTATAGAATTATAGGAGAGGACTAGTCTGGAGCACAGTTTATAGAATTAAAGGAGAGGACTAGTCTGGAGCACAGGTTATAGAATTATAGGAGAGGACTAGTCTGGAGTACAGGTTATAGAATTATAGGAGGATGACTAGTCTGGAGCACAGTTTATAGAATTATAGGAGGAGGACTAGTCTGGAGCACAGGTTATAGAATTATAGGAGGAGGACTAGTCTGGAGCACAGTTTATAGAATTATAGGAGGAGGACTAGTCTGGAGCACAGGTTATAGAATTATAGGAGGAGGACTAGTCTGGAGCACAGGTTATAGAATTATAGGAGAGGACTAGTCTGGAGCACAGGTTATAGAATTATAGGAGAGGACTAGTCTGGAGCACAGTATATAGAATTATAGGAGGACTAGTCTGGAGCACAGTTTATAGAATTATAGGAGGACTAGTCTGGAGCACAGTTTATAGAATTATAGGAGAGGACTAGTCTGGAGAATAGTTTATAGAATTATAGGAGGGGGACTAGTCTGGAGCATAGTTTATAGAATTATAGGAGAGGACTAGTCTGGAGCACAGTTTATAGAATTATAGGAGAGGACTAGTCTGGAGCATAGTTTATAGAATTATAGGAGGATGACTAGTCTGGAGCACAGTTTATAGAATTATAGGAGGAGGACTAGTCTGGAGCACAGTTTATAGAATTATAGGAGAGGACTAGTCTGGAGCATAGTTTATAGAATTATAGGAGGACTAGTCTGGAGCATAGTTTATAGAATTATAGGAGAGGACTAGTCTGGAGCACAGGTTATAGAATTATAGGAGAGGACTAGTCTGGAGAACAGGTTATAGAATTATAGGAGAGGACTAGTCTGGAGTATAGTTTATAGAATTATAGGCGGAAGACTAGTCTGGAGCACAGGTTATAGAATTATAGGAGAGGACTAGTCTGGAGCACAGTTTATAGAATTATAGGAGAGGACTAGTCTGGAACATCGTTTAATTAATTATAGGAGAGGACTAGTCTGGAGCACAGTTTATAGAATTATAGGAGGATGACTAGTCTGGAGCACAGGTTATAGAATTATAGGAGGAGGACTAGTCTGGAGCACAATTTATAGAATTATAGGAGGAGGACTAGTCTGGAGCACAGGTTATAGAATTATAGGAGAGGACTAGTCTGGAGCACACTTTATAGAATTATAGGAGGACTAGTCTGGAGCATAGTTTATAGAATTATAGGAGAGGACTAGTCTGGAGCACAGTTTATAGAATTATAGGAGGGGGACTAGTCTGGAGCACAGTTTATAGAATTATAGGAGAGGACTAGTCTGGAGTATAGTTTTATAGAATTATAGGAGGAGGACTAGTCTGGAGCATAGTTTATAGAATTATAGGAGGAGCACTAGTCTGGAGCATAGTTTATAGAATTATAGTAGAGGACTAGTCTGGAGCACAGTTTAAAGAATTATAGGAGAGGACTAGTCTGGAGCACAGTTTAAAGAATTATAGGAGGACTAGTCTGGAGCACAGTTTATAGAATTATAGGAGGAGGACTAGTCTGGAGCACAGTTTATAGAATTATAGGAGGAGGACTAGTCTGGAGCACAGTTTATAGAATTATAGGAGAGGATTAGTCTGGAGCATAGTTTATAGAATCATAGGAGGAGAACTAGTCTGGAGCACAGTTTATAGAATTATAGGAGGACTAGTCTGGAATATAGTTTATAGAATCATAGGAGGAGGACTAGTCTGGAGCACAGTTTATAGAATTATAGGAGGAGGACTAGTCTGGAGCACAGTTTACAGAATTATAGGAGGAGGACTAGTCTGGAGCACAGTTTTCTAGAATTATAGGGGGAGTACTAGTGTGGAGTATAGTTTATAGAATTATAGGAGGAGGACTAGTCTGGAGCATAGTTTTATAGAATTATAGGAGGAGGACTAGTCTGGAGCACAGTTTACAGAATTATAGGAGGAGGACTAGTCTGGAGCACAGTTTTCTAGAATTATAGGAGGAGTACTAGTGTGGAGTATAGTTTATAGAATTATAGGAGAGGACTAGTCTGGAGCACAGTTTGTAGAGTTATAGGAGGAGTGAGATGATGAGACCCTCAATTTATGTATCTTTCTTGGACATGTATCATTCTATATTCATATCAGTCTCACATATCTGTAGGAATGTAGAGCTGTGTTTACATTGGTGGTCAATTTGCTCCAGTGGTTTTATGTGCATACAGTGCTGGCCAAAATTATTGGCACCCCTGCAATTCTGTCAGATAATACTCAATTTCTTCCAGAAAATGATTGCAATCACAAATGCTTTGGTAATAATATCTTCATTTATTTTGCTTGCAATGAAAAAACACAAAAGAGAATGAAAAAAAAAGTCAAATCATTGATCATTTTACACAAAACTCCAAAAATGGGCCGGACAAAAGTATTGGCACCCTCAGCCTAATACTTGGTAGCACAACCTTTAGACAAAATAACTGCAAACAACCGCTTCCGGTAACCATCAATGAGTTTCTTACAATGCTCTGCTGGAATTTCTCCAGGTCCCTGAGATGTGAAGGGCGCCTTCTCCAAACTGCCATTTTGAGATCTCTCCACAGGTGTTCTATGGGATTCAGGTCTGGACTCATTGCTGGCCACTTTAGAAGTCTCCAGTGCTTTCTCTCAAACCATTTTCTAGTGCTTTTTGAAGTGTGTTTTGGGTCATTGTCCTGCTGGAAGACCCATGATCTCTGAGGGAGACCCAGCTTTCTCACACTGGGCCCTACATTATGCTGCAGACTTCATAATGCCATGCACACGGTCAAGCAGTCCAGTACCAGAGGCAGCAAAGCAACCCCAAAACATCAGGGAACCTCCGCCATGTTTGACTGTAGGGACCGTGTTCTTTTCTTTGAAGGCCTCTTTTTTTTTCCTGTAAACTCTATGTTGATGCTTTTTCCCAAAAAGCTCTACTTTTGTCTCATCTGACCAGAGAACATTCTTCCAAAAAGTTTTTGGCTTTCTCAGGTAAGTTTTGGCAAACTCCAGCCTGGCTTTTTTATGTCTCTGGGTCAGAAGTGGGGTCTTCCTGGGTATCCTACCATAGAGTCCCTTTTGGATCTGGAAAAGGTCTTCACACTGGGGTGGGGTGAGGTCTTGGGGTCTTTGTGTGAAGCCTGGAAGAGAGACAGCTAAGAGACTGAGGTCTGGTATTTCTCTATACTTTATTCCCATTTTTGTTTTATATGCTGTATCATCGCATTTGCTCGTATATTTGTGCTTGACCATATTAATATTGTAGATTTCTGTATATGCTATTAATTAGTACTGACCCACTTGGGTTATTAAATATATAAAATTTATACAGCTCGTTTCATTCTATCCTACGAACTCGGTCCGCTCACGGGTTGTGAGTGGAAGGTTAAGAAGGGTGATCGCAGGTGGGCCAAGGGGCTTGGCAAGGCGATATTCTTCACAAGGAGGAATAGTCTGGAGCATAGATTAGTTAAATTTAATACATTTTAGACAGAAAGAAAATCATTGGAGTGAGGAGGGGCTCTGCACTGTGTGATGAGACTGCAGTTTTCATTGTGTTACACATACACCGGACAATTCACCCTTTCATTGCCAATAATCTTATTTTAAGCTATTTCTGCAATTGAGAATTGTTTTTCTAATACAATTTGACATTGTCAGTTACTATTAGTACAGTTTGCAGCACTATGATTTGTGACTGTGCACAGAGTGCAATATCTTATTTTATTAAGGGTAATTTTTTGGCAATAGGGTTTTTTTTGTTTTTATTTTTTTTATCTTTTTTTCCAATCTTTACTTTATTGAAATTTTATACATTTTTTATACAAAGACAATAGAAAATAACATAAGTAACAGACCACATTGAATAGATGTCAGGCAGACTATAGTAGTGTGCATATAAGCACTCATTACAATCACATAATCAATGTGGTAATAGCAAACAAGACAATACAAAGACAGGGTTACAGTCAATACCAGAAGTAGAGACTTTAGTAGAGGGTGATGTTGGCCATGAGCATTTGACCAGTGGGGAGCACAGTAACCTTTGAGAAGGTAAGAATGTCTGAACCCATTTAGGTCTAGAGAAAACCTATATGAGTTTGAGGGTGAAAAACATGGGGTGATAGTAAGGAGGGGTACAGGAAAGGAGGGGGTTGTGTGGATCCACTAGGAGGGAGGGAAGGAGGCGCGTTGCCTGGGTTCTCATTTTAAGAAAGGTCTGTCTGGAACCATGGTCACAACTGCAGAGTTCCTTGAATTGGAAAAGTTGGTGTAGTTTGTCTCTCCACTCTTGAAGGGAGGGAGGTTCAGTACCTTGCCATCGTTGCGGGATGAGTACTTTTGCAGTAATTATGAATCTTGCGATCAGATACGTTTCTGAAGGAGTATAATCAGGGGATCGGAGACACAGGAGAATGGTCTCAGGGCAAAATGAGATGTCTCTGTGGCAAAAAGTTCTGACGTCACCCTTGATCGCTCTCCAAAAGGGTTGGATCCTGTTGCAGATAAACCAGATGTGAGAGAGATCCTTCACCACATCACCAACAACGGTCCGAGTCAGATAAAGTTAGTTTGCTTAGAAAGACTGGCGTTCTGCTTCACCTGGTTAACAACTTAAATGAATTTTCTTGCAACTTCATTGATAGTGATGGTTACTGGTGCTGAATCTGTATTTTACAGAGCTGTATTTTACAGCTTTAGTACCCACAACTGCAGTCATCAAGAATATGGTGATTGAGCAACGCAGCGCCCGGCATGTAAACAATACTGTGAGATGCATGCTGTGGGAAATCTGCAGGACCCTAAATGTCTAAGAGAATTAAGAGTTCAGTGAGGGTCCAACACCCGGGGCCCCTGTTGATCAACTGTTTGAAGGTACTGTGGTTTATCTGTTTTATAATCACCTTGCAATTTTATTACAACCTGTAATAATAGTGGACGGCTGCTATAAAACAGATGGCATGTGATGTGAATAGTGAAAGGGCCGCACACAGTATAATATGCTCCACAGTGACCCCCACAAAGTATAATATGCTCCACAGTGGCCCCTACATGGTATAATATGCTCCACAGTGGCCCCCACATGGTGTAATATACTCTACTGTGGCCTCTCAACAGTATTATATGCACCACAGTGGCCCCCACACAGTATAATATGCCCTACAGTAGCCTCCACACAGTATATTATGCTCCCCACAGTTTCCCCACACAGTATAAAATGCTCCTAAGAGCCCCACTAGAGCTCCTTCAGGTGAACCCCACAAAATTTGATGAAGATTTGTGAGGTTCGGTCCTCTGTTTTTGTGCTATTATTATAGTCTGGGGTCTCCTCAGACCTCAAAATATAATAAGTAGAGGCCCAGGGGAAGTGATTAAAAATAATCATTACGCCACTGCAGTGGGATTACATGTTTTTTTTTTTTTTTTACAACTGTCATTTTTATTGAATTTTAAATTGTACAAAGATTCAAGGACACAAAATACTGTAAAAAATCAGCATAAACAGGGTAAGCAGCAAAGACCAAACCAAATAAATGCAAACAGGACACAAGACATAAAACAAAACAAGTACGTGGGAGGGAAACAACAACAGGAAAGGGAGGGAGAGGGGGAGATCAAAGACCATGGAGAGTCCAGTATGTATCCCAAGGGGACCAGACCGACTGGAAGGCAGCTGTAGTGTTGTTGAGCATAGCAGTGAGGTATTCCAGGCTGCGCACATCTTTAACCCAAGCCACAATGGTAGGGGCAGTGGGAGGATGTACACTCTTCCAGTTAAGAGCCACAAGCGTTTTTGCAGCAGTACAGAGATAAAGGAAAAGTTTAGAGGCCTTTCCACCAAGGTGTCGGGGGGGGGGGTAAGTTAAGTAAATAGACCAAAGGGTCCAGTGGGACACCCTGGAGGAAGAGCACATCAGTCAATACCCTGACCTCTGTCGATAACATGTATTTTATCTCAACATCAGAGATTTAGAGGCCAAATTCAATTTCAGACTCTCTAACATAGTACAGTGTGGGGGTGAGGGAGTGAAGGTCCTGCACATAAGTAGTCAAATATACTATGTGTAGTGGGGTCGAGAGGAAGTGTGTCCGAGGAAGGTCAAGGACAACTTGTTCACCTGCCAACATGGTATTAGACCCAAGGTGGGTAGGATGGTTAGCTTGTCTGGAAGACATAATGAATTCCTTTGAAGCTCGAACTATACCTCTAGTAATATCTCTCAGAACATGCTGCGTATGGGAGTCAGAGTGACGGGGCCAGAGGGCGATTTGATGGGATGTCTGGATTAAGCTTTTTAGATATAAATACAGTCATATGAAAAAGTTTGGGCACCCCTATTAATCTTAATCATTTTTAGTTCTAAATATTTGGGTGTTTGCAACAGCCATTTCAATTTGATATATCTAATAACTGATGGACACAGTAATATTTCAGGATTGAAATGAGGTTTATTGTACTAACAGAAAATGTGCAATATGCATTAAACCAAAATTTGACCGATGCAAAAATTTGGGTACCCTTATCATTTTATTGATTTGAATACTCCTAACTACTTTTTACTGACTTACTGAAGCACAAAATTGGTTTTGTAACCTCAATGAGCTTTGAACTTCATAGCCAGGTGTATCCAATCATGAGAAAAGGTATTTAAGGTGGCCAATTGCAAGTTGTTCTCCTATTTGAATCTCCTCTGAAGAGTGGCATCATGGGCTCCTCCAAACAACTTTCAAATGATATGAAAACAAAGATTGTTCAACATAGTTGTTCAGGGGAAGGATACAAAAAGTTGTCTCAGAGATTTAACCTGTTAGTTTCCACTGTGAGGAACATAGTAAGGAAATGGAAGACCACAGGGACAGTTCTTGTTAAGCCCAGAAGTGGCAGGCCAAGAAAAATATCAGAAAGGCAGAGAAGAAGAATGGTGACAACAGTCAAGGACAATCCACAGACCACCTCCAAAGAGCTGCAGCATCATCTTGCTGCAGATGGTGTCACTGTGCATCGGTCAACAATACAGCACACTTTGCACAAGGAGAAGCTGTATGGGAGAGTGATGCGAAAGAAGCCGTTTCTGAAAGCACGCCACAAACAGAGTCGCCTGAGGTATGCAAAAGCACATTTGGACAAGCCAGCTTCATTTTGGAAGAAGGTCCTGTGGACTGATGAAACAAAGATTGAGTTGTTTGGTCATACAAAAAGGCGTTATGCATGGCGTCAAAAAAACACAGCATTCCAAGAAAAACACTTGCTACCCACTGTAAAATTTGGTGGAGGTTCCATCATGCTTTGGGGCTGTGTGGCCAATGCCGGCACCGGGAATCTTGTTAAAGTTGAGGGTCGCATGGATTCAACTCAGTATCAGCAGATTCTTGAGAATAATGTACAAGAATCAGTGACGAATTTGAAGTTACGCCGGGGATGGATATTTCAGCAAGACAATGATCCAAATCTACTCAGGCATTCATGCAGAGGAACAATTACAATGTCCTGGAATGGCCATCCCAGTCCCCAGACCTGAATATCATTGAACATCTGTGGGATAATTTGCTCGGCGACCATCAAACGTAACTGAACTGGAATTGTTTTGTAAAGAGGAATGGTCAAAAATACCTTCATCCAGGATCCAGGAACTGATTAAAAGCTACAGGAAGCGACTAGAGGCTGTTGTTTTTGCAAAAGGAGGATCTACTAAATATTAATGTCACTTTTCTGTTGAGGTGCCCATACTTTTGCACCGGTCAAATTTTGGTTTAATGCATATTGCACATTTTCCGTTAGTACAATAAACCTCATTTCAATCCTGAAATATTACTGTGTCCATCAGTTATTAGATATATCAAATTGAAATGGCTGTTGCAAACACCCAAATATTTAGAACTAAAAATGATTAAGATTAATAGGGGTGCCCAAACTTTTTCATATGACTGTATGTATGGGGGGGGGGGGGGGTGGGGGAGGCCATTAGGTCTAGACATTGAGTCAGATGGATTGCCTTGTGGTAGTTATAAAAGTTGGCATGACAAATCCCCCAGACATCTGACTTTTTGTTAATAGAGAGAAAGCTAGTCTTGGACTTGTTTTTGCCATAAGAATGAGATGAAGAGGCAGCTCATCTTTCAGAAGAAGGATGACGGGAGTTTGATGGGGACCGTCTGCAAAGTATAAAGTATTTTGGGTAGGGTGAGATAGGTAGGATTTCCTAGGGGATAGATGGGGAGTAACATCCACTCATAACTAGGGAATCACTATACCATATTGCTAGGAGCCAGAAACAGCCACTTTGGGTGGTGCAAGTGACTGGGTATTTTTTGCCATTTTAAATTGACCTAATAAACATTATATTTTAGAGTGTCTAGTCAGGCAGTTTTGTTTTTGAATATTACTTCTAGACAACCACTTTTTATCACCCTCTCTATTGAGTGGGTTTTGGGTTTTTTTTGACAAGCTAGTGTGCCCTAAATTTTTCTTGAAATTACGTCAATTGTCACTGTCACTACACTACTTTCTTGGAAGCTGATGCACACATTGAGGGTCAGTGTTGCACATGCTGGAGCGTCAGTGTGAGTATCACTATATGATTACTACATGCAGCCAACCACAGACACAATGATCTTTTGGAAGATAGTCCAGCTTATTCACTGGCATCCAGGCCAGGCACGCTGATGGTGTGCCCCAAATTTTACTGTGAAATTTTGTCAACATGCTAACACAACACAATATTGATGTGGCATTTTCCCCCATACAAGGATAACCGGCAGGATCATCCAGGTTCTTTGCTGACTCCCAAGTGTTGTCCTCAGGGTCAGAAGATATTTTAGCTTTTTCAGCTGACACGTCTCCCTTTATTATCATCATATACCATTTACTGTACTGCTGCTGATGCTACTCCTAAACATCTACCACCATGACAACCACTCACGTAGACATGTCACATGGCCTCGTCCATCATATTATGCCCTTCGGCAGTGCCATACATGTTGACACATCTGCCTAGTGTCTACCACTTAAACGCCATTTTGATTTCACATCTGCTCCCATCACGGGATAATTTTTGGTGGCTTGTTTTTTTATTTTTATTTTTTTGAAAAATCAATTCTTGATCACTTTTCCCATTGCTCACAGCCACAAATAACAACAAGCCCCTGTAGCACTTACAAAATAGATCATTTTTGGAGCATTTTACATGTTAAATGCGTAAAATCGAGTGCAGTATATGGTTAAAGTCGGACTTTTTATCCACTACTTACCAGTCATTTTTCCATGTTTTTTAGCCAATTTAAGGTGTGGTTCATACCAAACTTGTTTGACCCGAGACAAATCTTGGGACCGAACCACCTCAACCGAAACTAAACAAATCACAAAGCTCGCCATCTCTACTCCTTACAGTTATTTCTGGTGTACACCTTATTATTAAGGGTTACATTATATATATTTTTTCTTCACTTTACAGATCAGTTATGGAGCCAGAGATCCTCTTCTGAGCAACAGAAGGCTGTATCCAAACTTTTTCCGAACTGTTCAAGACTATGAGACACAACATGTTGGACTTGCAAAATTTATTAGAAGTTTTGGATGGAACTGGGTCGGGATAATAACAACAGACGACATCTCCGGAGAACGTGAAGCTGAACATCTGAGCCAAACACTCCGGAAATATGGAATTTGCACTGAATTCATATTTGTGTTGCCTCAAGGAACAAAAAACTCGAATCATAAACAGCCTGAAACCACAACTTCTGAGATTGTTATCGTTTGTGGGAGATTGGTAGTAAATTCTTTGAAGTCACTCGATTTTTTAGTATCGATTGTGAGAGAAAGAACAATTTTTCTTACAGAATCAAGTTCTTTTGCCAAAGCAATAACACACATGGATCTAGTTGGTCTGCTAGATCTTAGTTTGGGGTTTTCTTCTCCATTACGTTATCTCCCTGGATTACAGAATCGATTATTAAATCTTCATCCATCCAGCCGACCAGATGATAAGTTACTGGAGGACATCTGGATTTGTCGCCATAAGTGTCTCTCTGGAAATCATGATAAAAATAAACTCTTTAGTGCATTTACCCATCTAATTCTTCATAACTGTACAGGAAGGGAGACACTTAGAGAGTTTTCACATTTTTATGGCGATCCAACCACCTACAAAGTATATGTGTCAGTGCTGAGCATGGCGCACGCTCTACATGATTTATATACCTTCTTAAATATAACAGGAACAAAACAGCTGAAACACATTAAATTCCAACACAAAGTGAGTGAAAGCTTAATATAATACAAAGAAAGTCTACTTATAGTTACATCTAGTAACTTAGTCTACAATATTCAGCATAATGTCTCAAACTGTATGCATTTCCACTATTAACTCTGTTAATTTTCTGTTCACAAAGCCATGTGAGGGCTTAATGTTTGTGGGATAAATTGTTCTTCATAATGGTACCATTTAATATTCTGTACAATGTACTGGAAAGCTGGAAAAAAATTCAGAATGGGAAGAAAATGGGGAAAAACTGCATTTCTGCGACTTTCTTATGGGCTTTGATTTACCGCATTCACTGTGTAGCCAAAGTGACATGTTACCTGTATTATATGGGTCAGTACAATTTTTGGATACCAAATTTATATTGTTTTATTTACATTTAAACCCTTTAAAAAATAAAACTTTGCAAAAAAACAAAGAATTCTTAGAGTTGCCATATTCTGACACCCATAACTTTTTTATATCTCCATGTACAAGGATGCGTAGGGTATCTTTTTTGCGGGGCCAGATGTACTTTTTAGTTATACCATTTTGGGGAATGTCCAATATTTTGATCACTTTTTATTCAAGTTCTTATAGAAGGCGAAATGGCAAAAATACGGTGTTTGGGCTCTTTTGATTTTTTCCCCGCTACTGCGTTTGCTTTATGGCAAAAATATTTTTCTATGTTTGTAGCCCGGGCGTTTTCAGATGCCGGGATGTAAAACTTGTTTGTTTTTGTTCATTTATCTTTATTTCTTTTTCTTAATCTATGGAAAGGGGAGTGATTTGAACTTTTAGTTTATTTTTTATGTTTTTAAAAAGTTTTTTTTTTTCTTTTACTATTTTTCGCCTCCATAGGGGGCTTGCAATAGTTTGAATACAATACAATAGTTTGAATACAACTGTATTGCAGTCTATTGGACTTTTACTACATAACTATTGAGGTCTTGGAGATCGCGGGAGCAGGCCTGCAACGGCAAAGGTACGGGACACTTTTTACACTTTCGGGGGGCACATCAGACTATAATGCCTGCAATCAGAGTGGACTCTAATCGTGGGCATTAGCCTTGGGTCTGTGCTGTAATGTACAAAGGAGACCCAGTAGTTATATCAGCTGCTCTGCTGCAGATGCGGTGACCAGATGGAAGGTAACGCTGCAGTTGGGATTGCGGGGGTGTAAACAGCGCAGACTTGTCACGGTCTCTGGGCACGAGGGCGCAGCGCTGGTGCTGTCCCACGTTACCACCACTGATACCGGTGATGAGGGGGCTGCACAAATGTTGGTGGTGATTGTTCCCCCGGGGCGCTTCCCCTATACTGTGCCGACTGGTGGTGTTTGGGGCGCCCTGATGTTGTCGGTGCAGAGTCAGACACAGAAACGGTTGTAAAGTTGAACTTTTACTTCCATGGGTGTGGAGGCACAAATGCTTAAACAGTTTCTTCAATACAAAACAACGGGGTACGCCTGGTGACACAGCAAAATCCTGGGGTGCAGGGTAGACTTGATGAAAGGTGTTCCTAGCCCCTTATACTTCAGTGTTACAGCCCTAAGGTGCGTCTGGGCTCCTATTTGGCTCATAGGAGGATGCCCACCATGATACTAGTACATAATATTCCCCACTCACGTTATGTGGTCCTGATAGCTCAGAGTTTCGGGGTACAATAGTCAGGGTGGCAGGATATTCCACAGGTCTGGCCTTGGCCCCTGGATCCTGTGATACTTGCTATGGAGCACGTGTTCCAGAATGTTCTCTCCACAGTCTCATGCTGACAAGATGATGATGCTTGACTTCCTTCAGGGCGATGGCTAGGCAGACAGGGGACAGGATCTTCTGAATAGCTGGAGTATGTCAGCTCTCCAACCTTCCTGGGCCTGTCTAGGACTTGAGATTCCTGCACTAAACTCACTGCTTTCTTCACAGGACATCACACTTATCTCCTCACCTCCTCCTCCTAACACTCCACACTTCTCACTCCTCACACGCAGGACCTTCCTGCAGGGGTGTTACCATGGGGACCCAGTGATCAGCTGACTCCTCCCCTTTTCCCAGGCGATGTCCTCCCATTGGACATTTGGTTACTATTCAATCCTATGGGAGGTGTAATGCATGTGTGAGGCTCACTAGGTGGCGCTGTGTTGTGTGAGACTCAGGACCCCCTGCTATGTCACACAGGCTATGAAGCAACAGGAAATAATACAATGCACAGAGATCACCCTCAGCCCAGCCATAGCCAGCTCTGGGATGCCACATACTCCCCCTCTTTCACTGAGCCGACCTCGGCGACGGGCTGGGGTGAAGGTGAGAAATGTAACATAACGTTAATAAATACGAATAAAGTGCAAATGTCACTAACAGTTTAGAAAAATATAATACCTAGAAACTTGAGGTAAGACCTCCCGGCATAGTCCTGGAATGTCCATGAGAAGTCTGAAGGGTAACGGAGAGATAATTAAACTCAGACTTATGGAACCTTTTGGCGGTACCATCAGACAGTCCATATAGAAACAACAGTAGTGCAAATGGGTCCAGAGGCTCTCTGGCACAAATTTCGTGAGTGTCCATTATCATGAGAGTCTCTCTGAGAAACAATAAACAGTCCTTTCTGTAAGGAAGAGTAGGCACTCTAGCACGAATGTCCATACCGCAATGGGGTAACAGAACTTCCTTGGCTCGGTGAGCCAGGCACTATGGCTTGGATTGTTGCATATAAATGTAAATACTATATTACATGGCAAGATATTATATATATACTGTATATACACACAGGAAAAACATTAATGTAATCAGAGCAGGAATAACATATATACAGAAGCAGAGACAGTTAACCTCTTTTACCCGAGGACAGCCATGGCATCACTATAGCGTGTTGGAGGTATGCCTTTTGTGGTACGCTCAGAACGCCTAAGTGGAACGAGATTTGAATCAGGAACAGAGTCACTGAAATCAATTAAATCATCTGTCGAAGGGTTCTCTTGCACTAGAGCAATTGGTGGATAACAGCTAAATGGTAGTAGTTTAGGCGCCCACATAAGCTCAGTTAAAGTTGGGTGTCTCTCTTTTGCTTCATACGGTGACAAGATCTCTGTACTCGTTGTCTCAGCTGGGGGCACCTCTGTGGGTAGTCCTTCTTTAAGGCACAGCTTCAGACGGTTTCGGTGTACTACTTGGGGCTGTCTCCCAGGTTTAGAGATCTCATACACGTCGGATTCAGGATATGGTATGGAGATGACACTGTATGGTTCTTTCTCCCAGAATGGATCCAATTTCCCATTCCGATGGTTATTCCTTAACCATACATGGTCGCCAACTTTCAGGGGCGCTGCATGGGCGCGATGGTTGTAATCCTCCTGTTGTCTCCTACGAACCTCATCCATGCGCGTTTCAACTATCTCTTTAGCTTCCTCCATACGTCGGCGGTGTTCAACAACCCAGTCTGTTATGGGTAGTGGATTGATGGTGTCAGGGACCTTCACACCAAGGGTTAAGTCTGAAGGAAGTTGACCTTGTCTTCCAAACATTAGATAAAATGGTGCATATCCCGTAGATGTTTGGGGTGTGTTGTTGTAAATATAGGCCAAGTCCTTGATCCGCTCAGGCCACTCAATACCAGGTGTAACTGCGGCTGTTCTTAGCATGCCGATGATCACTTGATTTGCCTTCTCGCACATACCATTCCCTTGAGGGTGATACGCTGTGGTTCGCAACTTCTTGCAGTCTTGGAACTGACACAGCTCACGGAACAATTGGGATTCAAACGCCGATCCACGGTCGGTGAGAATATGCTCAGGACAACCGTAATGGCGGACAAACTCTGCGTAGAAGGTCTCAGCCGTAGTTCTTGCTGTAAGATCTCTGACAGGCACGATGACAAGGAACTTGGAGTAATGATCCACCATTGTCAGAGCGTAGCTGTAGCCGGAACGTGTGGGACCCAACTTCACATGGTCCAGAGCAACAATTTCACACGGCTTTTGAGTCTTAATAGGATGTAGAGGGGCCTTCTGATCTCTTCGACCTTCCTTGGTGATACTACAGGCGGGACACTCTCGGCACCAACTCTCAATGTCACTCCTCATCCCAACCCAATAGAAGCGACGACGGATGGTAGCTTCGGTCTTTTGTACCCCGAAGTGACCGGATCTGTCATGATACGCCTCAAGTATCATCTGTGCGTCTCTTCTTGGTACGAGGATCTGATGAAGCCTTTCACCTGTGACAGGATCAAGAGTGTTTCTAAGTAGAAGGCCTCGTTGGACAAACAGGCGCTTCCTCTGTCGCCAAAGGCGTTTTAATTCCACGTCATGAAGACCTCTCTTTACACGGGTTGGTATTCTTCCTGTAAGCAGGAAATCTGACAATTCTCCTAAAACTCTGCTCTCTTCTTGGAACGTTTTCCACAGAGATGGCTCCTGGAGGGATTCGGCAGCTGTTTTCGCCAGAGATTCTCCTTCTACAGGGACACCAATAGCAACCTGTTGGGCAAACTTGTTGTAGAATGGTGGCATCTCCACCTCTTCCCAGATGTCTTCTCGGGGGGGTTCTTCTCCCACAGGCAACCTTGAGAGTGCATCAGCGTTAGCGTTGGACTTGCCACTGCGATACTTGACAGAGAACTTGTAATTCGCGAGTCTTGAGGCCCACCGTTGTTCAAGGGCTCCCAGTCGAGCAGTGTCCAGATGCGCCAACGGATTGTTATCTGTGTACACGGTAAAGGGTGTGGCAGCCAGGTAGTCTTTAAACTTCTCTGTCACGGCCCAGACAAGCGCCAGAAGTTCGAGTTTGAAAGAACTATAGTTCTGGTCGTTCTTCTCCGCGCCTCTCAGACTCCTGCTGGCGTAGGCGATGACTCGCTCTTTGTTGTCCTGAACCTGGGACAACACTGCACCCAAACCTTGGTGACTTGCATCTGTGTACAAGCGGAATGGCTGACTGTAGTCGGGATAGGCTAGAATTGGTGGTTGCGTCAGAAGTGCTTTAAGCGCTTGAAAGGCTTCCTCTTGACGCGCTGTCCAGTCTACCGGAAGCTTTCGGTTGTAGTTTTCTCTGGGACAACCGCGCAACAACTCATTCAGAGGCTCGGCTACTTGGGCAAAGTGTGGTATGAAACGCCGGTAGTAACCTGCGAATCCAAGGAAGCTTCGGACTTCTTTGACGGTAGTTGGTCTTCGCCAGTTCTGGACTGCAGTGATCTTTTCAGGATCAGGTTGTACGCCTTGTGCGCTCACGACATGCCCAAGGTAGTGAACTTGGGGGTTTCAACAGGTGGCACTTGGAGGGCTTCATCTTTAGGCCGTGCTGTATAAGTACCTTGAATACCTCGGACAGGTGACGAAGGTGTTCTTGGTATGTCCGGGAGAATACAATAACATCGTCCAGGTACAGTAGCACACTCTGGAAATTCTCATGGCCGAGGCACCTCTCCATAAGCCGTTGGAATGTGGCTGGGGCATTACATAGCCCAAATGGCATACTATTGAATTCAAAGAGTCCCATCAGGGTCGTAAACGCAGTCTTTTCACGATCTTCAGGCGCCATAGGGACTTGCCAGTATCCACTGGTTAAGTCCAGGGTCGAGAAACAGGTAGCTGATCCCAAAGCCGTTAGAGATTCCTCAATCCGCGGCAATGGGTATGCGTCTTTGTGCGTGACGTTGTTGAGTTTACGATAGTCCACACAAAATCGTAGGGTTCCGTCTTTCTTCTTGACAAGGACTAGCGGGGCTGCCCAGGGGCTGTTACTCTCCCGGATGACATCAGCATCTCGCATCTCTTGGATCAACTTTTTCACCGGTTGGTACATCGCTGGTGGTATTGGACGGTGACGCTCCTTGATTGGATGGTGGTCACCAGTCAGAATGCGATGTTGTATGGTCATGGTCTTACCAAAGTCCAATGGGTGTTTGCTGAATGCCTGTTGGTAACGCTTGGCCACATTGCGAACCCCATTGATGTGCTCTATAGGGGTATTGGCGTCTCCCACGTTCATTTCATCCCACCAGGACTTCGTGGCTCCATTCTGAATGTTCTCAGCAGCTTGGGTGGAACGCTGTGTGGCGGTAGAATCACCAGAGAGAATGTCTTCTGGTGCTAACCGGTGTAGCAGGGCCACAGAGTGGAACTTGTGGAGGTTTACGGGAGCATCGCCCAAGTTGACTAAGCGGACAGGAACACGTCCATTGGAAACTGTGACAAGGCTGCGGGCAGCCATGACAAGTGGTTGGCCATCTACCTGTATGGGTTGTAGCAAGGCCTCGTAGTCCTGATTTTCTATGCCCGGACGGGCACGGCACCACACCATAGTTTCTGTTCCAGGCTGTAGGGTTACTGGACGGGTATCTTGGATCCGGACTCGACCAATTTCACCTTGTTTGTTGGCGAACTTGTGCTGGCCATTGAGTACACGAATGGCCCGCTGAATGGTCTTCTGGTCACTGGGAGAAGCTGTAAGGAGAGAGGCATGTAAGGCATCCAACACTTCTGCAAAGCAATGGCGTAAAACATTCATGCCTAATATTACAACTGCAAACCTATCATCCTCTACATCAGCGACAATTACACCCTGTCTAGGCAGTTTCAAGTCCCCAATCTGGATAGTGGGTTCCCAATAACCCTGCTGTGGTATGGGCTGTCCATTGCTGGCACACAGATTTATCCACGTGTCAGGTGTTCTATTCAACACACCTAAGTCCCAATGTTCAAGGAACACCTGCTTGCGCAGGGTTGTTACCTGAGATCCAGTGTCCACCAACGCTGTCAGAGGGACGCCGTTCACTCGGATTGTGATGTGTGGGCAGGCTGAGACGAAGCGTGACAATGGCACTGAAGATTCACCTGGGCCCTTCTTCTTTCCTCCCGAGGGGCGGCCCGCTGCCTCAGGGGTGGCCCGTTTAACTGAAAACACTGAGGCCTGGTGTGTCCATATCTATGGCAATAGGTACAGTATGGCCTCTCACTCTGCGGAGGTTTCACTGAAGATGGACGTCTGGGTGGCGACTCAGGTTAGATGTTGAGACTTCGCAAAGGATCACTGGACGATGAAGACGGCTGGGTCAGACGATCTAGACGGACGGTGATCTGTTCCATGGCACGGGTCAGATGATCCACTCGGGCCAGAAGGTCATCTCTGGAGTCTGCTGGTGTAGTCTGCGCAGTTTGGGCAGCAGGTGAGGTACCCAGAGGTAGTGGCAGGACAACGGGAGCAATGCTTGTTGAGGGTCCAGGTGAGGGAGCACAGATGACTGGGCTCGGCTGGGGCTACTCCTGTCCCAAGACCTGGATGGCAAGGGCCTTGAAGTCAGCAAACGTGATGCTGGGATGTTGTGCAGCAAGCATTCGCAACTGACTCTGGAGCAATGTGGTACCCGCCCCTTCTATGAAGCGGTCAAGCAAGATTTTATCAGAGTCCACATTTTCACGTGGATCCACTTGCACCACAGCTCTGAACGCCTCCTGGAGGGATAAAGCATAGTCCCGCAGGGTCTCACCAGGTAGTTGTCGTCTGGAAAAGAAGCGCATCTTTACCTCGGAGACAGATCGCACGTCAAAGTTCACCTGGAGTTTGTCCAGAATTTGCCCAGGGGTTCTTTTGTCAGAGGCAGGCCAGGATTTGACCTCCCTAGCTGCAGCACCCTCAAGCTGGCCCAGCAGGATCTGTATCTGCTGTTCTGTATTCAGAGGATAGAACTGGAAGAGAGACAGCATCTTCTCACGAAAGTCCCTGAGGGTATGCGCCTCCCCTTTGTAGCGCGGCAGCCATGGTGCACCAGGGTAAAATGGCATGGAGAATGGTAGGCTGCTCGCCATGGGCACTGCTGGATCACTAGAAACAGATGGCACAATGTCACTTTGCTCAGTCATGTTGTTTGCAGGTATGACTGAAATTAGGTCGCCGTCTCTTTAAGAAACTCAACTGCTTGCTGGCAGGGAATGGAGACTACAACTTGGAATGCTGTCCCTTTAAGAATGCTGTAGCTATTAACAGAGTCACTATGATGCAGGCTGACGGTGTGCTCCCCCTCTTTAATGGTGGCACTCCCCACGGACACGGTACACGGAAAACACTCGCTGGGGCCGTGGGAGGACTGAAGACAAGGACAGGGAGGCACTGTACTCACTGACAGCAACTGCAGCGTGGACCAGAGATCAGCGGTGCATAGCAGGGACGGTGATGCGGCACCGGAGAGTCAGAAATGGCGCTGGCACGTTCGCCTTTCACTTTCTTGTATGGGTGCGCTGGAGCATTGCGCTCAGCATTCTGGGCTCTCCTAAGATGGCGGCAGATGGGTCTCCTGGCCTCATGGGCAGTGCTAAAAATCTCCCGCACTTTTGCAAGGTACAGTTAACCCTTTGTGGGCGTTCTTACACAGCGATGTGGCGCAGCAAACAAGTCCTGGGCGTTTTAACTCTTCCAGGGCTGTAACACACTGAGAGGACAGTCTTTAGGGCTTACTTCAGGGGTATAGGGCTCCCCCTCTTTGTGGCAAGCACTCTCAGGGAATAAACTTGATCTTAGCAAAGTCCACAATAAAGACCGATGCTCTGGAGACAATTTGGCGCACTTTTCGTGGCGACTTTCTCAAAATGGCACACACTCGTATCCTGTTCGTGACGCCAGTTTTTCTTGCGGTGACCAGATGGAAGGTAACGCTGCAGTTGGGATTGCGGGGTGCAAACAGCGCAGACTTGTCACGGTCTCTGGGCACGAGGGCGCAGCGCTGGTGCTGTCCCACGTTACCACCACTGATACCGGTGATGAGGGGGGCTGCACAAATGTTGGTGGTGATTGTTCCCCCGGGGCGCTTCCCCTATACTGTGCCGACTGGTGGTGTTTGGGGCGCCCTGATGTTGTCGGTGCAGAGTCAGACACAGAAACGGTTGTAAAGTTGAACTTTTACTTCCATGGGTGTGGAGGCACAAATGCTTAAACAGTTTCTTCAATACAAAACAACGGGGTACGCCTGGTGACACAGCAAAGTCCTGGGGTGCAGGGTAGACTTGATGAAAGGTGTTCCTAGCCCTTATACTTCAGTGTTACAGCCCTAAGGTGCGTCTGGGCTCCTATTTGGCACATAGGAGGATGCCCACCATGATACTAGTACATAATATTCTCCACTCACGTTATGTGGTCCTGATAGCTCAGAGTTTCGGGGTACAATAGTCAGGGTGGCAGGATATTCCACAGGTCTGGCCTTGGCCCCTGGATCCTGTGATACTTGCTTTGGAGCACGTGTTCCAGAATGTTCTCTCCACAGTCTCATGCTGACAAGATGATGATGCTTGACTTCCTTCAGGGCGATGGCTAGGCAGACAGGGAACAGGATCTTCTGAATAGCTGGAGTATGTCAGCTCTCCAACCTTCCTGGGCCTGTCTAGGACTTGAGATTCCTGCACTAAACTCACTGCTTTCTTCACAGGACATCACACTTATCTCCTCACCTCCTCCTCCTAACACTCCACACTTCTCACTCCTCACACGCAGGACCTTCCTGCAGGGGTGTTACCATGGGGACCCAGTGATCAGCTGACTCCTCCCCTTTTCCCAGGCGATGTCCTCCCCATTGGACATTTGGTTACTATTCAATCCTATGGGAGGTGTAATGCATGTGTGAGGCTCACTAGGTGGCGCTGTGTTGTGTGAGACTCAGGACCCCCTGCTATGTCACACAGGCTATGAAGCAACAGGAAATAATACAATGCACAGAGATCACCCTCAGCCCAGCCATAGCCAGCTCTGGGATGCCACACAGAGAAACCGCCATCTTTAACCATTTCCATACCAGATGATTTACCCCCCTACCAGACCAAGCACATTTTCGGGTTTTTTGTATGTGCGGTTTTGGAGGGCTATAAAATTTTTATCATATGCGTTGTTCAACTTATTTCTGCGTCTCTTTTCGGTGACACAGAGGGCTTTATTTTTATGTTGTTTTTATTGTTACATGTGTTTTAATTTTTTTTTTATATTCTGTAAAATATAAACAAAAGAGGAGGGAAATTTTTTTTTATTTAATAACACAAAGTGCTACTAAAGAACTTTAAAAAATAGTGTTTACTCTCCGTTACGGTAATTTTTATTTTGTATGGTGTCGTCGGTAGTGGGGATGTAACCTGTAATAAGGGCGTTTTATTGGCGTATTATTTTATTTATTTTTTAATTATTTTATTTACATTTTTTTATTTATTTTTTTACATTGTGTCCCCATAAGGTCATAATAGACCTTTGGGACATCTGATCACTTTTTTTGTGGGGGGAGGCTGATTTCCCCTGTAACTGGGGCTGGTACATTTAGCCCCAGTTACATGAGGAATACAGCCTCCTGCCCGTTACTTACACCTTACTACAGAGCTGATCTGCGTCCTGTAGGACCCAACCAGCTATAACAGGCGCTGATCCTGGCGGATCACGTGACCGCCGGGTCAGAGGGGAGCCGCAAGATGGAGGCGCCCATAGCGGTGTGACAGCGCTCATTCAGCACTGTATACACAGCAATCGGGACGGCAGGGAAGGCTGAAGTTACAGCCGGCTCTCCGTTTCAGCAGCTGCATGATTTTGTGCAGCTGCTGAATTCTGCTTGGACGTACCGTTATGTCCTTGCAGAACAAGGCAACCACCTTCCAGATGTATATAGTCTATCAGATGTACGGAAGTGGTTAAAGACCCAACATCTGATATAACAGTACGGTGGATGTCGGGAAGGGGTTATTAATAAACCTCATTTGTCCTTTTCTTCTAATTTTATTTTATTAGGTCCCCCTGTAGAGGTAAAGTTTCCTAGAATTGGACTTACAATGTATTTGATTTCATACATTTAGGAAAAGAAAGGAGATTTTTCAATGGAATGGTCTGTTGTTTAAATGAAGGTTTTATGTCTTCCAGGTCGCTGTGTATACATAGATATGGAAGCTGCCATGATTCTACGTTCCCTTTCCTGCTGCAGGGGGCCAGGAGTTAAATGAGCTGCTGGGTCCTAAAGGACAAAAGATTAGCTCTGCAGTGTAACTCTGGAGACTACCTCTTGTAACTGGGGTTATTGTATCAGTCACAACTACAGAGGCTAGCAGCAAAAAAAACAAAAAACATATATTTATATGTATAATCTAAAATGCCCCCAAAGGGGCACACTCCCAGAAACACTATGTGTCGCCTATGTAAAAATTATGATAATGGAGAGGAAAAACTATATACTGTAATGAAAAAAGTTTAGAAACCCCATGTGCTAATAACCCCCCAAACAAAAAAAAAAAAACCTGAAAATGTAAAGAAACAAAGACGTTTAACCTCTGTTTTTGTTCTTGGAATTATTAAAATTTATTAAAATAAAGAAAAAAGCATGCAAAAATAAAACAACATAAAAATAAAGCCTTATTTATCACTGAAAAAAGATGCAAAAATTATTTGAATAATATAAACGAAAATATGTTTTATAACCCTCAAAACCAGTCCTGAGCCAGGAAAAATATCCTGGTTTCGAAACGGTTAATTATATTTTAAAGTAATGTGAATTTTTACATTTTCTAAGTCATTATGTATATATCTGAAATATTTCGCTTTTGCCACTGAGCTGACAGGTAACACTTACAGATTTAGCAAATTTTAACTTGACACTTTGCTATATCTGTAAGATACGTCAGAAATATCTGATCAGTGGGGGGGCTGACATCTGGCCTCCTATTCAGTGGTACATCAGGTCCCTGTAATATACACCCAACTTACACAGAATATTGTAAAACATTGAGAATCCCTTATGTGATCTATCACAAAGAACAATTTCTTCAGTTCTGTATCCAGTATATAATTGGTATTCCCTTCCCTGTTCCCCTGCTGATCCCCCCCCACACACTTTGGGCCACTCATTATCAGCCCTCATTATCCCCCCTCACTCCCCTCCCCTGTTGGTTCAATGTTGGTAGCCTTATCATTGCCGATTGTAACCTTTGCGAGCATTGTTTATTTGTCCTCTTACTTTACTCACTTTTACACTATGTGCTGTAAAAATTTCAACAAAAAATGATTTGATAAAAAGAGGGGTTTCCCATCTCAGGGTTTCACCAGTCCTCCTTTCTCTTCTCCCCACCATTTCCAGGTTTTTTTTAAGCTCAGGCCAGCAGCGTACTCTGATATCTGATTGTTATCTCTGGATTTACACACAGAGATAACAGGGGAGCTGCTCAAGTACTGTCCTTCCTCTTATCAGGACTCATCAGCTGAAAGCACATTGTAGGGAAAGATATGAGAACATAGGTGGCCAAAAAAGGGACAGAATCATTCCTATGTGTCCGCCATTAATATACCTCTATTTTGGTTTCCAATTTCTCATGAAACCAATTCAATACAATACAAAACAAAACCCTTGAGAAGTTACATTTCATACCACAGTCACGGACACATAGACACAGATAGGACTGATAGTACATCCCATTGTGTTAGCATATTACTAGAGAGGAGTGAACCAATTCAGATGGGAAACTAATTGGTTTAGGCTTTGTCACTGCCATATTATGGAGATATCCTCCTGTAGAGGTACAAGTAGGGCCCATATCTCCATAGTATAGACTGCAGGGACACAATGTTACAGCCTTACAATCTCCTGTAGTCATGCTGATCCAGGACCTCTAGTAAATATATGCTGGTAAAGCAAGAATTGTAGATATTTGTACATCAGATTATTGGAATTGATGATTTTAAGTCAAATGTTTTTGTATATTTTTAGTTGAAAACCTTTCTACAGAAAATGGAATTCCTTGGTAAATACAATGAAACCTTCAGCTTTAATGAGAAAGGAGAGATGGAAGAATATCTAGAGATTAATAACTGGGGAAGAAAAGAAATAAAACAATCTAATCTTACTAAAGTAACCCTATTTGTCCATTATGTGGGTAACTTTGATTCAAGCAGACCTGATGATAGACAACTGGCCATATACCCACAGAGAATAACATGGAAACATGGAAAGGTGAGACTCCGAACATTCCCATTGTAATAGATACTTACTAGGAAACAGTTAATTGGAGGAACTAATTACAGAGGAATGTCACCAAGTAGAAAGTGCTAAATGACCTAAATGACTGCCGCTGAGCCCCTTACAGGGGTTTTCTGGGACTATTCTTAGTCATTAATTGAAAATTCATTGCACCCCCACTGATCAGCTGTTTAACAACATGTTCATTAGTCACATGACCTGATCACAGCTCAGTATCATTCAAGTGAATGGAGCTGCAATACCAAGCACAGCCACTATACAAATATACGGTGCTATGCTTGGTAAGTACTGAAGATGATGCAGGACTCACCTGACTGCTGCAGCCTCTTCTTACTACAGATCAAACGGGGTCCTGGGTGCTAATTTACAAATAACTTGCATTGTTAGAGCAGGTTCTATTCAGATCTCTTCAGAATATGAGAACAGAACATCAGAAGAGACCCAGACTACACTCTTGGTCATGTGCATGAAGCCTTAGTGATGCATGGCTGTGTGCCCATTGGGCCATGACTAGGAGAACACCACAGAGTAAGACTGGAAAGTCTTATACACTGGAATAAAGGAGACTGCAAATGTACAGATGAAGAAAACGCTTACCCCAACTGTATCCAAAATGACAGATTTCCCAAATATGTGTGCAAAATAGCAAATTTACCCTATTTTCATCTTGGGGCAATAAGCCGTGATTGCAGAATATAAAGGAGTCTTGGGAGGAGCTTAGCCTCCCAGTATGGATTCCAGGGAAGAGATCTATAGGGAATTACTTGCTTGTTAGTGAATTAAATTGATCCCCAAGTATTTATGGGACACGTGTATATTTGTAAGTTGTACAAATCTTTGGAAAAGGGGGCCAAAATTTCAGTGTGCAAGGGTCAGCCTGGGTTCACTGCAGCGCTTGACCTACATTCGGAGTTTCCGTCCCCAAACCCGCTTAAATGTGGAGAGAAAAGTCCTTTTATGCAGGTGGAAATCCGGCGGACCCTATTATAGTCTATGGGGTCCATGGGCTTCCATGGGTAACCCTTTTGAAGAGGGTTATCCACCATCCCCAGGCGGACCCAAAGAACAGAAAGTCGAACGCTAGTGTGAACCTAGCGTTAGGTGAAGAAACTACCAAGAAACTGTGTCAAATGCCTATTCTGGGTCCAAACTAAGAGTAGTAAGAATATTACTGTCTGGACTGGGGTCTGAATTATTTTCTTGTCTGATCTGGGACCTGATTTATTTAGGGGTCTTGTGGGATATGAATGACTTTAGGGGTTTGGTTAGAGGTCAGAAATTGTTTAGAGCTCCAGACAAGGGTTGGAATGTCTTTTATTTGTCTGGTCTGGAATCTGAATGAATTTATGTGTTTGGTCTGAGGTCTGATAAATTTAGGGGTCTGGTCTGATTATTTTTTAGTCTGGTCTAAGATCTAAATACATTTATATATCTAACCTGAGATCTTAAGGAGGAACGTAATGAATTTACCAGTATGAAAATCATTTGTAATGATCTAATTAAAATTTTCATCATGAATTGATGTTGGGGGGGGGGCGGGGTAAATGTTCATCCAGTTGACAAACTATTCATCCATTTGACTAAATTCCCTAGAAACTGACTTAATTGAAAACAATAATTTATTAAATATCTTTTTTTCTAGATTCCAGTAGGTTTGTGTTCTGAAATTAGTTTTTCAGGATTCCGACAATCTCGAAAAGAAAGTTCTCACCCCTGCTGCTATGATTGTATCCCATGTCCAGAAGGACATATATCCAACATATCTGGTAAATATCTCCTGCTACATATAACATATGTAAAGCATGAAGAGGCTTGCATTATTTTAGGAGCTGCAGGGATTAGATATCATAAAGGGATATTTAGGATTCTGCATATGAAAGGGGGGGCAGATGACGAGAAGCCAAGGTATAGACAACTTACGTGGTAGTATATATAGCAGGTTTCAGGACATAGCTTGTGATTTTCAAAAAATAAAAAAAAAAATCCATATTAAAACAAGACTTGAGGACTGAACAACAGTCTGGCAGGCAAAGGGAGGAAGACAGGAATCACGGCCAGTCTGCGCAACTGTACCCAGTCTTGTCAGCTTCAGGCCACTGAAGGAACTACCTAAAAATAGCAGGTGCATTGTTGAGGTGCTTATAATAAGGCTCTCAATATCTTTCCTCTGGACCAAAACTTTGACATCCAAAATGTCTGTGACTTCAAACTCATCTTCAGAACCGCAGGTGTAGCAACAGAAGTCTCGAAGAAATGGTTGAAGACCAAAAGGAGTGGAAGATTGGTGGAGTTTATAGAAAATGGAGACCAAATTTATAAGAAGGTACCTTCATTCATATATACTTGGAGGATATCCAGGCTTTGTCTCCTGGATAGAAATGAAGAGATGTTCTACATTTTTGATCAGCAGCCTTTTTCATGTGAGCAGCCACATGGGCCAAAAAGGTTTCTGTTTCTTCCCAAATCTGGAGAAAGTTCCTAAAGATAGAGACAGCAGAAGGTGCTTCACAGGAAGAAAAGCTTGTAAGAGGGACCCGTGGATGTAAAGGTACTCAATCAGCATGATGAGAAGAGATGAAAAGACACCGATAATTCTCTAAAACCTTATTGAAACTCTTCATTTGTTCATCAGATTATGGAAGGTATGTTGTAGAAAAGTCCAAACTGAGCTCCAGAATCTGGACGTGAACTGCGCTCCACGATCAGAAATTATAAAATGGAGCCAACCATGTAGGTGGAAAATATGCTCAATGAACCAGTTGGTGAATTAGACTGCACTAGGAAGGCCAAACAGTGGAACAAAGAGAGTCATCTTGGAGAAGCTGTCCACCACCACTCGAAAAAAGATCTGCCTTTTATGTTTTTGGTCTATTGAGTGTGAATGAAGAGAGATATATTTTGTGTTATATACCTTGTTGTGGTGGTCAAATTTATTTATTCTTGGTCAATGTCCCACTCAATTAAGTGTGGTTAATGTGCAGAGTAGAGTGTTGTGACTTTTTTAGCCTATTTTTGCATGGTTGAGCCACTCAGTGCACTTTTGAAGTGTGGGTTGGATAGTAGTTGTGTTATGTCCGTCTATCTGTCTAAACAACAGATTTATCAAATGTGGATTTTTTTAAAAGCAAAAATTGTTGAAGTCTTACTCCAGTAAGACAGTGGTACAGAAAGAAGTGTTACATCACAGGATAGAAGTGTTGGACTTGTAGATGCTAGAAATTTATCCAACATTGTGCAACATTTGATGAATCTGGTGCAAATTATTCCAACAACGATGGCAGCAAAACTGACTTTACAAACCCTCCTCATAATGAATTATACACATTGTGTTTCTGCGGATCACAAAAAGTATTCAACTAAATTTATGGGATTTCTTGACTTCCCCTTCAGTTTCCATCAAGCTGTTTTATAAATCATTCTGCTGCAACACTAAAAAACACCTCACATTTGTCATCTTATATTACATTTATTTCTTCTATTATATACAGATATTGAGAATTGTCTAAAATGTCCGGATGACCACCGGCCAAATGAATACAGAGACGAGTGTATACCAAGAACTATAGAGTATCTCTCCTATGAGCAGGACATCATGGCTGCCGTATTTCCCTCCATCTCTGGACTATTTCTTATAATAACCATCTCTGTGTCAGTGATTTTCATTATATTCTTGGACACTCCTATAGTAAAAGCCAATAATCGGAACATCAGCTTTATTCTTCTTCTGTCCCTCAAGTTGAGTTTATTATGTGTCTTCCTGTTCATTGGTCGTCCAGATGATATAACCTGCAGGCTACGTCAGATCTCCACTGGAGTCGCCTTCACTGTTGCGGTGTCTTCTATCCTTGCCAAGTCCATTATGGTTTCCATCGCTTTCAGAGCCACCAGACCTGGAAGCCCCTGGAGGAAATATATGGGGGTTAGACTGTCTTATTCTGTAGTATTGATCTGCTCCTTCATTCAGGTTGTGAATGACATTATTTGGTTGTCGGTTTCTCCTCCATTTCAGGAGCTGGACATAGACTCTTATCCTGGAAAGATCATCATTCAGTGTAATGAAGGTTCTGTTCTGGCATTTTATGTCATGTTGGGTTATTTGGGGTTTTTAGCGGCTGTGAGTTTTGTTATTGCTTTTATGGTGAGGACATTACCTGATATCTACAATGAAGCCAAGTACATCAACTTCAGCATGCTGGTCTTCTGCAGTGTCTGGATCTGTGCCATCCCAGCTTATCTGAGCAGTAAGGGGAAGAACATGGTCATGGTGGAGATCTTCTCTATATTGGCCTCAGAAATGGAGATTTTGGGCTGTATATTTTTTCCTAAATGCTACGATATTATGATGAGGCCGGAGATGAACAGTAGAAGACAGTTCCTGGAGAGACAATAATTCATCTACTCCTTATAGTTACAATGTACCTAACCTGTGTGTACATGAGGGTTAACGTGACCATTATACCACTTAGATTTTGCATTATTTAGCAGTTTTCCCCTCTGCATGCTGTATCTGTAGTTTGCATTTCTCTCTAAACCTCTGGGTGGATACTAGCTGCCATACACTGCACACAGTAAGTAGAGGAGCATCTGCTCCATTACTGGTGCTTTCTTCTCTGAAACAGCCAAAGAATCATGTAGGAAATATATAGAGAAGTACTGACTTGTATTGATGTGAATAAAGCAGTTCCTGGAGAGACAATAATTCATCTACTCCTTATATTTAAAGCATACCTAACCTTACAACAAATTTTGCATTTGTTCAATAGTACAGTGTGTGCGCACAAGGAGTAACACTATTTCTCACCGAATATGACTCTGATTTTGCATTATTTAATGTTTTTACCCTCTGCAGTCAGTATCTGTACTTTGCATTTCTCTCTGATGGGTGAAGACTAGCTACCACAGACTACACACATTGGGTACAGCAGAATCTGCCCCATAACTATCTCTCTATCACACTCAGAAACAGTCAAAGAACCAAGCAGGAAGTACTGAGCTGTACTGATGTGAGGAAATCACAATGAATGTGCTCTAGCCTCAGACTAAACTTTGTTTCTCCTTCAATCTTCCTCTCTCTGCTCACTCCTCACCCCTCCTCTCTTTATAGACTGCTATGGACACGTGTAGTCTTAGTCACATGACCTACAGTATGCTTTGAAACAGATATAACAGAATTTTTAGAGTAAAATTCAGTTGAGCAAAGGGAGAAGGGAAGATACATTACAATGTTTCTAACAATTGCCTATACTTTTAATTAATGCAAAGATTGCTGAAAGATTTCATCATACTATATTGCTATACTATAAAATAAAATGATTCACAATCACAACCAATTCTACATAACATCCAATTGTTTATAAATTCTGTGTTTTCTTTACATAAATATCTACATCATTTTATTACTTTTTATGAAAGGGCATGATGGCTAGAAGTACCTGCAATGTGTCACATGGCTGCAACATTTTAGCATACTACATTTATTACCGCCCTAATGTCTGGACCTCATATGGTTCTACTGAAATGATTGTAGATGACAATGGTAAGGAATTGGCGTCTGATTATAAAATCATGAAATAAATATGCACTAATTGTGAAAGCACTCCAGGAGAATATATATATATATATATATATATATATATATATATATAATATTACATTATAATGGATCAAACATTATCCACAAATGATAAATGCTCTAACACTAATATTCATATAAAGAATCTCTTAATTTTATATAGACTGTTTCCAAGATATACATTTCTATAAAATAAAATAAAGACATAATAAAGTAATGTAATAGTAGAAGGTAACACTTCTTTAAAAAAAATGGGATTTTTAACATTTTATAACATTATTAACGTTTGCATGGCTTAAAAGAAGACATCCATGCACTTCAACCTTTTAATGTTGATCCCTTGTGAGGCAAAAACCCCATAAGGTAGATTCTAGAGATGAGCAAATCGAAGCTGACGAATTCCAGATATCCTCATGCTTCAATGTATTGAATAGCCATGCCATGCTACCTGTCCCCCTCGTTTACTGCGTGGTGATGAAAAATAAAAAAAAATGCTGATACTCACCTGTCCTGGGCTCAGCAGTAACTCCGGAGCTCTTCCTCCCCAGCCCTTACTGCTGGGGCCTGTGATTGGGCATAATGACGTCAGCGCCGGCATAATCACGCCCCCACGTGAAAGTTGAGGCCCAATCACAGGCCCCAGCAGTGACGTCTGGAAACAGGACTTCATTCGGAAGGAAGAAGAGGAATGAGGAGGACGGTCAGACAGCCGGGTTCCCAGGAGAGGTAAGATTAAGGTGAGTATAAGTGTTTGTTATTTTTAATCACTTCCCCTCTGATTATTATACTCTGATCACTGATTCAATAGGTATATACTGCAATATACGTGTATTGCAGTGCATAGGCAGCTGTCAACCCGTGCAGACACATAGGCTGACAGTCTCCATTCAAGGCAGGATCAACCAGGTATGTGGAGGGACAGCGATGTGGCAGACCTGAGGTCACTGGTCAGACCCCAGGCTGCCGAATAGGAGCAGTGGCACCCCCCGGAAAATGTTGCAGGGGGGGGCAATCGGGATCCCAATATATAATAAGACCCCTGGCATCTTAGGGGTTAACACCCATGATTGGAGCTCAGCTCCGACCACGGGTGTTAGAGGACAGTGTCAGCCATTACATACATTACATTATATTACATTACAACCGCAAAGCAGCGCCGTACTATTAGGGCAGATGTCGGGAAGGGGTTAACGCAATTCGCTGAGAATTAATTCGGATCACAATGAATTGATTTGGAAACTTCGGAGAATCAGTTGAATCTCTAGTAGATTCCAATTTTCCACATTTTAGGTGAAAAATTTATTACAGACTCCAAATCTATTCACTCTAGACTCTGAATAAAGCAGATATAAGTCTATCTGTGGTATGGTAACAAGTTCTACAGTGGCATGTCCCTCTGGGGCAAATCAATGTTAACTTCCTGAAGAGGTGTGCAGCCCAAGAAAGAGATACTCCTCCCTTTAGATAAATGGAGGAAAGGCCACTTCCTGGGTTAAAGACCAATGAGTATCTTCAATTCCAGCCATACACATTAAAAGATAATACTGTTTGGTTAGTGTTAGCCTTTTTAGTATCTAACATTAAGTCCCACCTTAACAATGGACATTGTCAATAAGAAAATGGGAATTGTTAAAGCATAAACATTGTCAAGACTGTGAGTAACCCCTTATGCAATTGTGTTGTTTATTTATGTTTACTAATGTCTTTTTTACTATGTTAGATTCTGTGGGCTAAACTTATGATCAGTATTTTTTTTTCAAAGTGTGTATTTTTTTATTTTTACCTTAGTAATGGCTGCTGTCTAATTGACAGCAGCCATTACTAAGGCAGAGCTTAGTTTTCAGTAGTGAAACCTATCCTCCATTATTACCCAGTACCTACTGCCAGCAGAGGTACTGTGAAAATCTGGGTATAGTAAAATACCTGACCATCTAGTGCTGAGGCAGAATTAGGTTAGCAGTAAGACTGGGAAAGCTAAAAAATAACAACCGTATTATTACCCATGCTTCCAATAGTCATCATGGGTACTGGGAAGAGCCGGGTACTGTCCAATCTAGTTATGATTGGGTACTGGAGCAACATCAGGCTTTCTCACGCTGGTTATGCTAACCTGTCACTACTTTATTATATCTGGCTTGTTATAAAAAATGGGGGACCCCTTGTTATTTTTAATAATTTATTCACTTTAAAAATCACCTCATTTTTCCTAGCATGCACAATCCATTGAAGCTGTAGCCAGCTAGCATTACCATTGTGGAAAAGCTCACAGAATTTTGGCGAATAATACTAGCCATAATGAACATGTAATGGGTCGTACCCTGCTCCTACCAGTTCCCCTGGTGGCAGTAGGTTTTATGATAGTCTTTTTATTAGACAATACTAAGTCCTGCCTTAGTAGCTGTTAAACAGTAGCTCTTACTAAAGCAGTAGTAATAAACTTAATAAACATACATTGAAAAACAATATTTTACTGAAATAATCTTCACCCACTCAACCTTTGCTGTCCATTATATTGAATTTAACAAAAAAAAAAAAAAGCTGGGCTGATGTCGTCCATTGAATCCAACTTACTCCAAAAAGCAGATCTACAAAAGAAACAAAAAAATAAAAAATAAACATACCAAAATAATATCATACTTATCTCTTGTGGTTCAGTGATGCTCTCTGTCAGGTAGTATATTGTTAAACTAACTCTAGCAGCCACTTTAAGGCTAGAGTGCAGAAACTACTACTGAAGGAATCCCTGCACTCAAGGGTTTAATCATGGTTATGACAAGACCAAAATCGTCATCCTATACAGTACTGTGCATGCCCCAATAACTCCATGGCTGGTTCATGCACAGTACTGTATGGAGAATGACACAACCATGGAGCACTCCAACCATATGCAAGATTTTAGTGAGGGAGCTGTGATGCAGGCATAGCACACAAAGCTGCCATCAGGAATTTTGAGCCCCCGACAGTATAATGCTCCACATGGTATATAATGCTTCACAGTGCCTTCCCCAGTATAATGCTCCATAATGGCCCCACACAATATACAGTAATGCTCTCCAAACCCCCCACACAGTAAAATTCTCCACAGTGGCCCAAAACCATATAATAGGCTCCACACAGTATAATATGCTCCCCAGACCCCCTCAGTATAATGCTCCCCAGAGCCCCACAAAGTATAATGCTCAACACTGGCCTCACACAGTATAATAGGCTCCCCAGAAGCCCCACACAGGATAATACAGTGGGGAAAAAAAAGTATTTAGTCAGCCACCAATTGTGCAACTTCTCCCACTTAAAAAGATGAGAGAAGCCTGTAATTGACATCATAGGTAGAGCTCAACTATGAGAGAAAACATATGTAAAAACATATCTAGAAAATCACATTTTCTGATTTTTTAAGAATTTATTTGCAAATTATGGTGGAAAATAAGTATTTGGTCACCTACAAACAAGCAAGATTTCTGGCTCTCACAGACCTGTAACTTCTTCTTTAAGAGGCTCCTCTGTCCTCCACTCATTACCTGTAGTAATGGCTCCTGTGTGACATTGTTATCAGTATAAAAGACCCCTGTCCACAACATCAAACAGTCACACTCCAAACTCCACTATGGTGAAGACCAAAGAGCTATGGAAGGACCAGAAACAAAATGGTAGCCCTGCACCAGGCTGGGAAGACTAAATCTGTAATAGGCAAGCAGCTTGGTGTGAAGAAATCAACTGTGGGAGCAATAATTAGAAAATGGAAGACATACAAGACCACTGATAATCTCCCTCGATCAGGGGCTCCACGCAAGATCTCACCCCATGGGGTCAAAATGATCACAAGAACGGTGAGCAAAAATCCCAGAACCACACGGAGGACCTAGTGAATGACCAGCAGAAAGCTGGGACTAACGTAACAAAGGCTACCGTCAGTAACACACTACGCCGCCAGGGACTCAGATCCTGCAGTGCCAGATGTGTCCCCCTGCTTAAGCCAGTACATATCCGGGCCTGTCTGAAGTTTGCTAGAGAGCATTTGGATGTTCCAGAAGAGTATTGGGAGAATGTCATATGGTCAGATGAAACCAAAGTAGAACTGTTTGGTAGAAACACAACTCGTGGTGTTTGGAGGAGAGTGAATGCTGAGTTGTATCCAAAGAACACCATACCTACTGTGAAGCATGGGGGGGCAACATCATGTATGGGGCTGTTTCTCTGCAAAGGGACCAGGACGACTGATCCGTGTACATGAAAGAATGAATGGGGCCATGTATGGTGAGATTGTGAGTGCAAACCTCCTTCTATCAGCAAGGGCATTGAAGATGAAACGTGGCTGGGTCTTTCAGCATGACAATGATCCCAAGCACACCGCCAAGACAACGAAGGAGCGGCTTCGTAAGAAGCATTTCAAGGTCCTTGAGTGGCCTAGCCAGTCTCCAGATCTCAACCCCATAGAAAACCTTTGGAGGGAGTTGAAAGTCCGTGTTGCCCAGCGACAGCCCCAAAACATCATTGCTCTAGAGGAGATCTGCATGGAGGAATGGGCCAACATACCAGCAAAAGTGTGTGCCAACCTTATGAAGACTTACAGAAAACGTTTGACCTCTGTCATTGCCAACAAAGGAGATAGAACAAAGGATTGAGATGAACTTTTGTTATTGACCAAATACTTATTTTCCACCATAATTTGCAAATAAATTCTTTAAAAATCAGACAATGTGATTTTCTGGATTTGTTTTCTCATTTTGTCTCTCATAGTTGAGGTCTACCTATGATGACAATTACAGGCCGGCCTCATCATTTTAAGTGGGAGAACTTGCACAATTGGTGGCTGACTAAATACTTTTTTTTCCTCACTGTATACTCCCCATAGCCCCCACACAGTATAATGCTTCACAGTGGCCTCACACAGTATAATAGGATCCCCACAGTGCCCCCCAGATAATGCTCTACAGTGTCCCCACACAGTATAATATACACTTCATCAGCCCCACATAGTATAAAAGGCTCCCCAAAGTGCCCCATAGTATAATGCCCCACTGTGGCCACATCCAGTATAATATGCTCCCTAGAGCCCACCCACCACGACAGTATAATGTTACACAATGGCTCCCCACAGTAGAATATGCTCCCCAGCAGCACCACACAATATAAGATGCTCCCCAACAAAATATAACGCTCCATATAATGCTCCACACATTATAATGATCCACAGTGGCCCCACACAGTATAGCATGCTCCCCATAGTGACCCCAGTATAATGCTCCACAGTGTCACCACTCAGTATAATATGCCCCCCAGTATAATGTTCCACAACTACCCATTTATTAACGAAAAGGTGCTTGCCATGGTTTTTTAGAAATATGTGGTGGATATATTGCAAAAAGCAATGGTTTTGTAGAAAAAATAACCAGTTTTGATGGCTTGTAAGTGAAACAAGGGCTTATTGTTATTTTGGAGAGAAATTTGTGGCTGCGAGACACTTGAAAAGTGATTAAGAATTGGCTTTAAAAAAAAAAAAAAAAAAAAAGCCACCAAAAATTATCCTGTGATGGGAGCAGATTTTTTTTTTTAAAGCCAACACAGTGGCACCAACAGTGCGCTATAGTCAAATGTGATGGTGGACCAGGCTACAGGACATGTCTGTCTGACTGGTGGCAGCTGTGGTAATATTTGAGGCAGTGCAACAGAACATAATATGATGGACCAAACCTTGGAACTTGCCTGCCTGAGTGGGGGCAGTGGTGGTAGCTATTTAGGAGTAGAATCAGCAGAAGTACAGCAAACTTGTGACACTGGCAGAGGAGGTTGAACTCTGGCTGAGCAATGTGTACTGGGAGTGGGCACAGGCCATCTGAGTATGCATGCAACTGGCAGATGCAGTGTTCTCCCTAAGCGTCGTGGCAAGCTGGGTATACAGTCTATCCTGATAAAATTCTAATTTTTGTTCATCCGAAGCAATTCACCAACAGTTTGGAATATCTGGGATGAACCCTGCTTGTTATGAACCGATTCGCCCATCTCTACTTAGGAGCGGTAAGTATAAATGTTTGTCATTTTTACTCACCTCCCCTGGGCAGGCTTCTATTGTAAAGGAGCCCAGTAACATGATCATCCAGTCTGATGCTGGCCTTAGCAATGGCAGCTGTTTGATTGCTTCCATTACTAAGGTGAGGCTTAGTGTCAGTGAAAAAGTAAACAATAACCCCTGTTAATATGCAGGGTTTTCCACCACCAGGGGTACTGAGAAAATCCCGGTACTGTCCAGTACCTGATTGCTTTTTGATGGCCAGTTACTGGGGGGCATTAAATAGTACTATTGGAACTTCAAAACAAAGATAAAAACACATTCAAAAACACCGGACAAAAAAAATCTTCAGAGGTTCGCCCATCCTTTCTCTCATGACATCACTCTGGCATTGCTTGCCACACTTACCCAACAATAGATTCTTGTTAAAGGATTAAAGTGTACGCATTTCAAATAGAAGGCCTCGAAAGAGTTCTGTATTGTCATTTTTCATTACTATTGCTTAGTCAAAGAGCCATTGGAGGATGCTCTGAGGCAGTCAACCAGGGAAATTCCTCTCTTCTCAGTTTCATGATGCCATCACGGGAGCCTCTATTGGTCTCAGCCTCCATTGAACTCCCTGGAGCCCAGAAAGGGACATCCATGGTGCAGCACAATCCTTGCTAAAGGGCTCTGAAGACATGACACAATGGCCACCAACTGAAAGATCTACTGCCTGTGCCGGGTTCCCAGGGCCCAAGATAGTTGGGGGCATCTGAACTGCTCCATGGTCCTTGGCCAGGGGCTAATTTGTTAGCAAGTAATAGGCTATCCTGGAGTCTTCTGTGCCCGATTCCCAATGGTTGGGGGTACCGAGGTGATGCACAGTCATTGGTTGATGGCTAAATTGAGCAGTTTTTTTTTTTCTTTTAGTAGTTTACCAGTCTTTATGAAACTGAAAAAAAATCATCTTCAATGTAGAATGATGTCATATGTAGAATGTTATTGCAGATAGTCTTTTTTTTTTTTTTTATAAAAGTAAATATAAATTGAGAAGCGTAAAATTGTATTCCTATGATAGTAGTGAACAAATCCAGGACATGACTTGTGAGCGGTCCCCGGTGTATTACTCCACCTGTTACACAGTCTCTATGAAGATGAATAGGAGACATAAGATCTATAAACCTCCCCATCACAGCCATTATAGGAAACTTCACTGCATCATAGAGAGTCTGTACTGCTGTCACTGATGGCTGCCCACTGACAGCACACGACACCTGACAATGTCTCTGATATTCAGGAGATTTATTCATCGAGCGCTTGTACAGAGTCTGTTCTGGATTGTTCATCTCACTCTGATATGTAAATGTGATGCTCAGAGATCTGGATGTAAATGTTACCCTTATGGATATATATCTGACTATGAGTATTATCAGGACGGAGACATCATCATTGGAGGAATATTCACTGCACATTCTGAGGTTAAAGGGTTTAAGCTCAAAGTAAATAATACTGTACGTGAGAATCGGCTATTCTGCGCATAGTAAGTTTGTAATGTAGAAAAATCTCCTGCACTGAAATATCAATGTTATCTGGGTTATGTTACAATTTATTACACTTTGCTACATCTGGAAGTTGTATAATATATCTCATCTCTCACCTACAGATAATGCCTGTCACTATAGCTGCATTGATAGTATCCACCACACTTCCATTCTCCAAAAAATTAGTGGTGTTTGGTTTCTCAGCTCAGCTGGATTGCAGAGTCCCCAGAAAGTAGTCAGACTGTCCTCTGTGCAGGTGTTGATGGTACTCTTATCTCCCAGAGACATGGCTGAAGCTTAGAATTTGTTGCTTGGTCGTTACTTTATTGTCTTGCCTTGGAATAATATATTAGATTATATAATATATTAGAATTATTTTAACAGTGCTGAGTTCCAAGCTTCTGCCAGGAGACACAGGTATTGTATAAGGCTTAACATAGGATACGACACCAGCAGGGTATTAGCCAGTACCAGAGCCACATTATCACATATAGGCCCAACTACTGTCGATAGAAAACAGATGATACCTCTGAGCAGGGGTCAGAGGAGAGATTAATAAACACTGATAGTGTCTACACCTCCAGAGCTGAAAGCGCTACAGTCAACATCAATGCAGCCAGAGCTGACGGCTAGACTTCTTTATCACAACCCTGTAAGCTGTGAACTAAGAGATGAGCTGACTATACAGCCTGCCGCAATCCGGATACTTGAGGAGCACAAAGGATCATGTTCCTCACCTCCACACTTCATAAGGAGGCCCCTTGTTCTCTCTGCTCTCTTCTTGCCAAGTATGGAATAAAAAGAATCTAAATATATTAGGGAGTTCTTATCCCCCCACAGTCACATTAAATTGTAAAAACCCTCCATAAAATGTCCCTTTATTATTGTAGATTTTTCATTTATGAGGTAAATATACTTGCCACAAAACTCAGGTGCCCTAAGTGTACTTTAACCCCTTCATGATCTTATTTTGGTTTAAAGAACTTTTTTAATGGTTTATTATATTTTTTGTATTATATAGCAATTATATATATTTTATTTTTAATAATAATATATTTTGTAAATGGATTTTTTTATTTTTGAATTTTTATTTAATACTATTTGACCTTTGAAAATATTATTTGACTTTTCTCGGTAAAACCACAGATGTCGTGGTCAACATTAAGGACCTTCCTAATTTTTCAGAGGATTCTTATTAACATGTATACTGCTCAGAGAGGATGGAAGAGGTTAAAGAGAGACAGTAATATTTATTTCAGGTGTAGGGCATACAGTGAGCAGCCGCAGAGAGCAGGTATAGGAGAGTTAACCCTTATCACACCTGCACAGCAAATATCTGAGAACACAGTGAAAATACACAAGATATGGGGAAAAGAAGGGTTAATAGTTATTATAAAATGTACAGTATATGTAATTCAGTGATGCTAAGAGATGTAGGTCTGTAAGTCATAGACTTGGACATTGAGAGGTCACGAGCAGAAGTCACAGTATAAATGTTACTGTGTTCTGTCCTGTCTCCAGTACGGCCTTATTATTTGTCCTAAGGCTGCATTCACATGACTGAGATTCATTCGTGACACTTGGTGTGTGTGTGAGCTGAATTTACCAGCCAGAGCAGTATGCCAGGGCACGGACTCATAACATTACAGTTATCTATGATGTTAGGAGTTTTTGCCTCCTAGCAAAGTTCTGTTCTGTAACATAGATAGCCCAACATATTGTTCAGGCCAGTAAATCCAGGAAACACACGGACTGAGTTTCCCAGATGAAACTTGGTCATGTGAAAGCATCCTAAGCCTGAGGTCCCACGTAGCAAGCCTGGAGTAGATTGAGCAGAAGATAGAAGTATAAGAAGTTTCTATATATTTCCCATTCTTCTTGTAGCTATTCTTGGCTTTGGCTCAAAAAAAAAAGTGCAGCAAAATCTGCAATGTAAAAAGCTGTGTTTCTGCAACGTGGAGCCTCAGCCTAAAACTCATCCTACGGTACTATAATAGAGGGGCTTACCTCCATGGAAGACAACCCATGAGCTACAGTAGAGCCTCACCATAACAATCTCCTCGCTGCCTGATCCTATGTGATAACAAGGTTCATCAGTGACATTTAGCCAATCAGATCATATCGTGAGGATAGTATTGGCCATGTACAATATCCATGTTACCTGACTGATATGGAATCTTCTTCTCCCCGCAGTGTAAGTATCAGAGAATATCAGCAGCTGATGGCTTTTATTTTTACTATTGATGACATTAACAGGAGCCCCGATATTCTCCCAAATGTCACCCTGGGTTATCATGTGTTTGACTCCTGTGGTGATATAAATAAAGTTATTGAAAATGTTCTGCGTATAATGTCCGGGACTGAGAGGATAGTTTAAATTCCTAACTATTCATGTAAAAATTACGGTAAACTGGCCGGTTACATCGGGGACCTCCATCCTCTTACTACAAATCCAATGGCACAATTATTGGCCAACTTTGGGTATACTCAGGTAAGTGCACTTCACTAGAGTACTAAGTACTGGTAGTATCACTGAGGCTAAGGCTCCACGTAGCGGGCCACAGCAAAAAGCACTGCGGGAAAAACCATGATGCGTTTCTGCTGCGTTTTCCGGCTGTGGCTCACTACGTGAGACTTTATCCTCGAAACACTGGTATTAGTAATATTTGGCCAGTATTTTATTTCCTGGCCATACCATGTGGAAAAAGGGTGAATTTACTGTGTACTGTATCTCTCGAGTAGCTCGAGTAGATTTTTTTTTAGTTTTTAGTCAAATCAATAGCATCAGTAACATTTGGCCAGTCTCTCGTCTCCTGTCCAAAGAGTGTAAACATGAAGTGCAATTATACGGTGTCACTTGAGTACCTCTTTCGGGTTTTTTTTATTGAGTTTTTGCTGCAGAAAAAGATGATCAAATGAGTAGTATCTGTATAACTTGTCCAGTCTTTTTTCCCTGGCCAAAACATGTAAAAAACTCTCTAAGGTCGGGGCCCCACGTAGCAGAAACGTCACAATTTGGTATTACGATGTTTAATATTCTAGGTTTTTTGAGTTTTTTAATTGAGGGCATGGATGGTTTTTGAGCAGGATGAATTGGGTACACTAAACCCCATGTCTATAAGGACCTGTGGGTGGTTTAGTGTCCCAAATCGACCTCACAGGTTCCATTTAGTGTAGTGAAAAGATCAACAGAAAGTTGCAAATTTTGCACATGTCCACTTTTGATGTTTTTTCTACTCCACACACCAATTTCCTAGAAAGTGGGCATGGTAGGCCAAATTTGCACGAAGTGGAGGGGCCCCCATAGCCAAGCAGATGTAGTATAATTTAGATCAGAAACTGCCATCAATTATAACTTACAAATAGAGATTCTGGCACAAGGAGGGGAGAAGACGCACCAAATTTATTAAGAGGCATCAGTCTGTGCAGGGGAGAAACAACTGTCCTGATAAATCTCCCCCAAGAAACTGTCGAACTTTCTAGCACAGTTAATACATGATGTAAACCACGTATGCCAAGTGTGGGGTTGAAAATTGCACCAATATTGCAGTTTTTATAATAAATCTGACCTGGCCCTTTTTGTAGGGTCAATATAGCGCTGTCAGAGTAGAAGAATGAAGTGTCCTTCTCCGTGTCCTACTAGCCATTTCGTCCCACTAACATTATCACTTTTTATTTTTAAGTTACTCTATAGACTACAAACTGTCTTACATGTATTTCTGGGGTGCACCTTATTATTGAGCACTGCTGTACTGTATATCTTGTCTTAATCTTACAGATCAGTTATGAAGCCAGAGATCCTCTTCTGAGCAATAGAAGGCTGTACCCAAACTTTTTCCGAACAATTGAAGATTATGAGGCACAACGTGTCGGAATTGCAAAATTAATCCAAAGTTTTGGATGGAACTGGGTCGGGATAATAACAACTGACGACGACCCCGGAGAACGTGAAGCTGAACATCTGAGCCAAACACTCCGGAAATATGGAATTTGCACTGAAGTCATATTTCATATTTTTCAAGCAGAGAATATACCCCAACTAACAAAGCTGGAAATCTCATCGTCTCAGATAGTTATTATTTGTGGAACATTTTCATTAAGTTTTATACCGTCATTCTATCAATTAGGATCTATTCTGAGGGAAAAAACAATAATTCTCCAAGCATTGTGGTCTATTGCAAAGGAACTCATACACCAGGATATGGGTGATATACTAGACCGGAGTTTGGTGTTTATTCCCCCATTACGTGACATTCCGGGATTACAGGAACATTTATATACTTTTCACCCATCCAACCGACCAGATGATAAGTTACTGGAGGACATCTGGATTTATTACTATAGTTGCCTTTCTAGAAATTATAACAAAAATATCTTATTTACAAAATTACATAATTTTTCCCTTCATAAGTGTTCTGGAAGGGAAACATATAGTGGGCTTTTAGATTATGATGGAGATCCAACCACCTACAAAGTGTATGTGTCAGTCCTGAGCATGGCGCATGCCCTACATGATTTATATACCTTCTTAGATATAACGGGAGCAAAACAGCTGAAACCCATTAAATTCCAACATAAAGTAAGTGAAGGCACAAAAATGATCTAATCACGAGTTTGACCAGTTCATAGGCTAAGATGTATATGTAAATAATATGTAAATTGAGGTGTGTTTAATTATTTGTTAATGTGAGAAGAATACTTCATAGTGAGCTGAAATAAGACTCGTGACCATCTGGTTCAATCTTCGGACTTCCTACAGCAAGAACTCAAATCTCACCATTCTCAACAACCTGTATCTGCATCTTGATGACCAGGAGAACCAAAGAGGGGTGAGGGGTGATGAGGGGTTATGGTGACTCCCTGAACCAGTCACTAATGGGGCTCTACCACAACTGGAGACAACCCTGCTGCAAAGGTGACCATAGAGAGGATGCATAAGTTCTCGTGGCCAGACCAGCTGCCAAAGACCCACAGCGTGATGATCATTGCAATATGCTGATCTACGTGGACAACCCTGCCAGTCTTCCTCTCTATGACAAAGACCAATTTGCCATAGAGAGGAAAAGTTCTTTCCATATGATTTCCATCAATATTTGGTGTGACCTTTGCCCTTTGTAGGAGGAATCCTAGAACTGATAATATAGATATAGCCCTGATCTCAACATCATCCAGTCTGTCTGGGATGACATGAAGTGACAGAAGTATTGGAGCAAGCCTACATCCAAAGAAGATCTGTGCTTAGTTCTCCAAGATGGTGGTGGGAACAACCTCCCTGCCCAGCTCTGACAAAACGGTCTGCAAGTACCGAGAAGAATTGATGTTGTTTTGAAAGCAAGGGGTGGATCAGAACAACTCAAGTGTGAACATATATTCACACTAACTATTAGTTAATGTGAGACATTTTTGTCCAAGACTCCTTAGGGTACTTTACCACTTGCGGGATCAATCACGAGTATAATACACTGCTATACATATGTAGTGAAGTATCTTTAGGCCTGTTGTAAAACTGTTGTAGGCATTCTATTAGGTTCACCTAAATGTAATTTTGTATTAGGTGGTCAAAGGGACTATACCAACTGAAAATACAGTAACCTGCTGTTATAATCAAGTTCTTATATTAACCGGGCCAATTTCCCTGGTTCAGGACCGGGTCCATTTTCAGGCTTTTTTGAACATGCAGTTTTGAGGACTAGAACTTTTGTTTTTTTTTTAGTTCAGGTTAGTCAAATAATTTTTGCGCCTTTAGTAGCAAAGTGGGCTTCAGCTAAAAAGCGCTGCAGCAAAAACGGAGCACTTTTCCTCTGCGGACTTTCTCCTTCAATTATACCTATAGGGAAACTACCGGCATTTCCATAGATATACAGTGCCTTGCGAAAGTATTCGGCCCCCTTGAACTTGTCAACCTTTTGCCACATTTCAGGCTTCAAACATAAAGATATAAAATTTACATTTTTTGGTGAAGAATCAACAACAAGTGGGACACAATCGTGAAGTGGAACAAAATTTATTGGTTATTTTAAACTTTTGTAAAAAATAAAATACTGAAAAGTGGGGCGTGCAATATTATTCGGCCCCCTTAAGTTAATACTTTGTAGCGCCACCTTTTGCTGCGATTACAGCTGCAAGTCGCTTGGGGTTGTCTCTATCAGTTTTGCAGATGGAGAGACTGAAATTCTTGCCCATTCTTCCTTGGAAAACAGCTGGAGCTCAGTGAGGTTGGATGGAGAGCGTATGTGAACAGCAGTGAGGTTGAAAAGTTCAAGGGGGCCGAATACTTTCACAAGGCACTGTAATTGACATGCTGCGGATTATTTTCTGCAATATGTGGATGAGATTAGCCAGAATCCCATCCATTTTGCAGGGACTGTGGTTTTTGCTGTGACGTTTCCGCTACGTGGGGACCCTGGCCTAAAACAGTTTTACCTCTTTGTTACGGTAATTTTTTATATAGCTGATACATGGTGGTATGTCACCGGGGACAGGGTTAAAATCTGTGATGTGGGCATGGTATTGGTGTTTTTTAATTTTATTTTACTTTTTATTTATTTTTTACATTGGTCCGCCATAAGGTCAGAGTAGACATTTTATCGTTGTTTTTTTTTTTTGGCTGATTTCTCCTGTAACTGGGGCAAACAAACCTTTATTTAAATTTCTTTTAACTTGTATTTTATTTGTTTCCCCTAGGGAATGTGAATATGTAGTCCTTTGATCATTTTTACAAATCACTGCAATACTTAGGCAGGGTATAATAGGCGCAGGTACATAAGAAACCAGCAAAAACATATGGTCGCAGGTTCCATTCATGCCATATGACAGAGGTATTCTACCTTAGAAGTACAAGTAGCGCCCGTTGCTCCCTTGTACATAGCCATGCCGATCTAAGACCTCTAGTTTATGTATAAAATTATTGGAATTGGAGATTTTAAGAAAAAATATTTTCTTCTATCTTAAGCTGAAACACTTTGCAACTAAAGTGGAATTCTATGATATACGCAAGGAACGTTTCAGCTTTAATGAGAAAGGAGAAATGCCGGAATTTATAGAGATTGTGAACTGGGTGAGAAGAGAATACAAACTATCTAACCGGACTTACATGATCCCTGTTCAGGAATGTGTGGGCAGCTTTGCTTCAGGCAGACCAGAAGATAAACAGGTGAAAATATTCCCAGGGAAGATAACATGGAGACATGGACAGGTAAGAAGAGAATTCTAAATACCCCAACTATAGTAGGTATTTACAATGAAACATTTCCTTTAAGTAAATGTCACATAAATGGATAGTACAAGCGATTGTAGGAAACTGTATAGTATATCTTATCAGGGAGAAAAGCCTCTGTCTAAGGGCAGCAGCACATGACTGTGTTTCATCCGTGAAACACGGCCCATGTGCGAGCCAGATGTACCGGCTTGAACTTCGTGCTGGGAGCAGGACTCCTAGCATCCTAGTAATCTATGATGTATCATTTACAGTACTAGACAGTATGTCGCTGGGAGGCAGGGACTCCTTGTGTCATAGATAACTAGGATGCTAGGAGTCCTGCTCCCAGCACGAACTTAAAGCCAGTACATCTGGGTGAAACACGGTCATGTGCAGCTGCCCTAACTCTGTTACCTGTGATCTTGTGCCTCCTATAATATATATATATATATATATATATATATATATATATAAGTCATATGAAAAAGTTTGGGCACCCCTATTAATCTTAATCATTTTTAGTTCTAAATATTTGAGTGTTTGCAACAGCCATTTCAATTTGATATATCTAATAACTGATGGACACAGTAATATTTCAGGATTGAAATGAGGTTTATTGTACTAACAGAAAATGTGCAATATGCATTAAACCAAAATTTGACCGGTGCAAAAATTTGGGTACCCTTATCATTTTATTGATTTGAATACTCCTAACTACTTTTTACTGACTTACTGAAGCACAAAATTGGTTTTGTAACCTCACTGAGCTTTGAACTTCATAGCCAGGTGTATCCAATCATGAGAAAAGGTATTTAAGGTGGCCAATTGCAAGTTGTTCTCCTATTTGAATCTCCTCTGAAGAGTGGCATCATGGGCTCCTCAAAACAACTCTCAAATGATCTGAAAACAAAGACTGTTCAACATAGTTGTTCAGGGGAAGGATACAAAAAGTTGTCTCAGAGATTTAACCTGTCAGTTTCCACTGTGTGGAACATAGTAAGGAAATGGAAGACCACAGGGACAGTTCTTGTTAAGCCCAGAAGTGGCAGGCCAAGAAAAATATCAGAAAGGCAGAGAAGAAGAATGGTGAGAACAGTCAAGGACAATCCACAGACCACCTCCAAAGAGCTGCAGCATCATCTTGCTGCAGATGGTGTCACTGTGCATCGGTCAACAATACAGCACACTTTGCACAAGGAGAAGCTGTATGGGAGAGTGATGCGAAAGAAGCCGTTTCTGAAAGCACGCCACAAACAGAGTCGCCTGAGGTATGCAAAAGCACATTTGGACAAGCCAGCTTCATTTTGGAAGAAGGTCCTGTGGACTGATGAAACAAAGATTGAGTTGTTTGGTCATACAAAAAGGCGTTATGCATGGCGTCAAAAAAACACAGCATTCCAAGAAAAACACTTGCTACCCACTGTAAAATTTGGTGGAGGTTCCATCATGCTTTGGGGCTGTGTGGCCAATGCCGGCACCGGGAATCTTGTTAAAGTTGAGGGTCGCATGGATTCAACTCAGTATCAGCAGATTCTTGAGAATAATGTACAAGAATCAGTGACGAATTTGAAGTTACGCCGGGGATGGATATTTCAGCAAGACAATGATCCAAATCTACTCAGGCATTCATGCAGAGGAACAATTGCAATGTTCTGGAATGGCCATCCCAGTCCCCAGACCTGAATATCATTGAACATCTGTTGGATAATTTGAAGCGGGCTGTCCATGCTCGGCGACCATCAAACTTAACTGAACTGGAATTGTTTTGTAAAGAGGAATGGTCAAAAATACCTTCATCCAGGATCCAGGAACTGATTAAAAGCTACAGGAAGCGACTAGAGGCTGTTATTTTTGCAAAAGGAGGATCTACTAAATATTAATGTCACTTTTCTGTTGAGGTGCCCATACTTTTGCACCGGTCAAATTTTGGTTTAATGCATATTGCACATTTTCTGTTAGTACAATAAACCTCATTTCAATCCTGAAATATTACTGTGTCCATCAGTTATTAGATATATCAAATTGAAATGGCTGTTGCAAACACCCAAATATTTAGAACTAAAAATGATTAAGATTAATAGGGGTGCCCAAACTTTTTCATATGACTGTATATATATATATATATATATATATATATATATATATATATATATATATATATATAACTCTGCAACCTGTGGACTTTTTGGCTTCAGCATGCTTCAATTACAGACCACTGTAGGCAGACTGCCATAGAAGTGTAGGGATTTTATAATTCATTGCCATGCATTAGCTTTGCAGTGTACTGTATTAGTGACCTGACCCCCTTAGGTTCAAGATCCCTAGAGGATAAAAAGCTAACAGTTTTATAAAAAAAAAAAAAAAAATACATAAAAAATATTACAAATTTAAATTATTCCCCCCCCCATTCCCAAGAACAGACATATAAATAAATAAAGTAAAACACATATACATATTAAGTATCCCCGCATCTCAAAATTTTCAATCTACAAACTTATAACAATATTTTTCCCATACAATGAACGCTGTAGCGGGGAAAAAATCCAAATAGCAGAAATGCCATTTTTTGCCATTTCGCCTCCCAACAAAATTTTAATATAAATCAATCAAAACATCGGACATTCCCCCTCAAAATTCCTCAAAACATCTGACCCCCTCAAAGAAAGACACCTTATTCAGCCCATTTATGGAAATATTTTTTTTTTTTCAAAGTTTTGGATTTTTTAAGATATTAAAATGTAACAAAAAGTACATACATTTGGTATCACAATACTCATGCTGACCCACAGAATACAGGTGACGTCATTTTGTCTGCACAGTGAATACCATAAAATCAAAGGCTGTAGGAAAGTCGTATAAACACAGTTTTTCTCAAAAAACATTTCAGCTCCCAGTACATCATATAGAATATTAAATGGCACCACTATGAAGTACAATAATTAAGTACAACAAAAATTAATACGGTTCTGTGAAAAAGAAAAAAAAAAATTAAGGCTTTTAGAAGGCAGGGTGTAAAAATCCAAAATCTGTGTCAGAAGGGGTTAAAACCTAAAAATGAACAATAGAAATTAATGGAAGATAAACCTGTTGTGAATGAATTGCCACTGGAGAAATTCCCAAGAAATGCAAGAAATGGCAGATACCAGAGTGCAGTAGAACAAGCAAACCTAAATCTCACACTGCGGTGAGAGATAGATCTAAGGCACCCAAAACATTCTGCACCAGAGCCCGCCACAAAGCTGGTTGGACTTATGCTGAATTTGGTTATTGTCCTAGTAGCTTAATACAAAAAATAGATGCTCTGCAATCTGAATACGAACCAAGTCCCACAGTACTACTTACTAGGCAGCTCAAAACAGGTGAGCGGAATCCAAATAGTACAAGTATCCAGGCCAGGGTTAATCCAAGAGGTCAGAGTCAATGCCAAAATCAGAAGACATGAGAATATCTGGTAAACCAGCCAAGGTCAGTATAACAGAAAACAAACAGAAATGATCAGAGTTCTGGAGCCAAGCTTAGAAACCATTAACTGATAGCAGGCACCTCGGACATAGAGAAGAGACATAGAACACAGGCCTTAAATATCCCTCCTCAATTGCTGATAGGTTCAGCCCAGCTACAGAAAGCTTCAGTGATCAGAGCTGCACAGATTCCTAACTCGTGTTTATAGGGAAGGGGGTGGAGGCTGGGAAATTTTTTTTGATGTTTTCTATTTTGTCAAATTATCTTGAAAACTAACCTGATGAGACACAAAAATTTATCATTTATATATTTTTTTACCCCTAGATTCCAATAGGTTTGTGTTCTGAAGCTTGTTTTCCAGGATCTCGACAAACTCGAAAAGGAAGCTCTGTCTCCTGCTGCCATGATTGTCTTCCTTGTCCAGAAGGACACATATCCAACATATCTGGTAACTGTATTCTACTCCACACAACATGAATAGAAGGAATAGAGCAGGAAAGGGTACAATGTATATTAGTAGCAGGAGAAATTGGAGCTACAGTGAAGGGGACACAGTAAATAAATGGAGAAGGAGGACACAGGCTGACAACAGTTTATTAGGGCTCTCCTAAAAAAGGCCTTAGAACCATTGATGTGATTTGTGAGCTTAAGGGGGATTTGCATAAGTAGGAATTTGATGCTGAATTTGTCAAGCAGAAAATTTCTGCTTGAGAAATTTGAAGCAAATTTTTTCTGCTTGTCAAAAACAGACAAGGATTTTGATACTAAATTTGATTTTGTCATTGAAATTGAAGCAGAATTTGCCATTGTATTTTGCCTTCATTGGGTAAGGCCAAAATTCAAATACCATGAGCAGATTCTGACATATTCCGCATCAAATTTTAAGTCCAGTTCTGTGTCCAATTCCACGCTGATGGAAAAGGTGTATTTACCCGCCTCCCATTCATTTCAGTGGGTGTTCTCAGGCAGAATCCGCCTGAAGAACAAGCAGGATGCTTATAAAAAATCAGCTACTACCTCCTAATGAAATGAATGGGAGACGGATTCTGCCTCAAATTCCTACATGTGAACACCCCCTAAAGATGTGGCCCAAAGTATCAAATAGTGCCCGTGTGTTATTTCTTCAGCAAACGGTCTGCCTTTATGATGTTGGGGGAGATTAGAATATCGGTAATTCCAAACTTTATGTTAAATCTATAGAATTCAGACCAAAAGTATGGAAATGAGTACTGGGCTACTAACCAGCATGTGTAAGTAATGTAACTACGTAGTAGCTGGCACCTTATATAAACATTACCTATGTTACCATTACCTATATACCTTATATAGACATTACCTATACTTATGATACTAAGCAGCTTTGCATTGGTATATTAACCCCTCTATAGTTTTGAACGAGCCCTTCTGGGGGCTTGAGCAAAGGACATTACAGTTCTCCCCGAGCAGGACACATTTAGGGACACTGTAACTTTAAAAGGCTCTTACTCCGGAGCCGCGGGGGCTAGAGCTGTAATCGTGGTCTTATTTTAAATCCATGAATCTAAGATCTTGTCTGTAACTCACCTAAATTTAGAGATATTACTGGTTAAAGTGAAGCTGCATATACTCACACTTTCACTTTAACCAATGTAAAGGAGAAAACTTGTAGCTGACACTGCAGGGGAGGGGATGATATGGATTGTTGTTCATGATATCACCCCCCAATGTCAATCAAAATCATAATTGCCATTTAAGCCCTTATATTTTACAGGAAAAACTAAAACAGACTTTTTTGCCCCAGTGAATGAAAATAAAAAATAAAAAACACACAATTGGTATCACCCCATTGGTAACAACGCCTAAAATAGAATGAATACATTATTTATTCTGCATGATAAATGTCAGAAAACTTAAAATTCAGAGGCCAGAATTGATGTTTTCTGAACATCTCAACTCTCAAAAACAAAAAGTAATAAAAAGTCTTCTGTACCCACAAAATACAAGGTCTCGTAAAGCTACGTTGAAATAAAATGTAAAAAGTTATGAGCACAGGAATGCAGAGAGGGATAAATGTTACTGGTGTGAGGCTAAAATGTGTTAGATCGCTAAAGGGTTAAGCTATATATAAGGCCCCGGAGTTATGTGCCAGTAATATTTCTTTGAGCCATATATTCAAAATCTGCAATAAAAAAAATGACAATTTCGCCGTAATAGTACGCTGGATGTCGGGTATACAGCAGAGACCCGGCGCTAAAGCCCGTGATCAGTGCCCGCACTGATCGTGGGCATTAACCCCCCGGCACCTTGGTCAAAGCTGACCAATGCCCCATTTTGCCGACGCCGCCATTTTGCTGCGGAACGCTGGCACCCAGAGCACACCCTGGGGCCGGCATCCCGTTACCATGACAAACGGGAGCCTTTTGAAGGCTCCCAGCCCTTTCTGTAATTACTTTCTATTGCATACTGCTTTAAGCTTTAAAGCTGCTTCAATAGTAGTACCGATATTTGCATTGCATTATTGATAAGACCCCCTGGAGTTTAAGACCCCTAGGGGGTTTAATATGTGCAATAAAAAAAAAAAAAAAAAAAAAAAAAAAAAAATATTAAAAATTCAAATCACCCCCTTTCCCTAGAAAACATATAAAAGTATTTTAATACTGTGAAACATATACACATTAGGTATCCCTGTGTCCAAAAATGCCCGGTGTACAAATCTATAAAAATATTTTTCCCATACGGTGAACGCCGTAGTGGGAAAAAAAAAAATCAAAAGTGCAAAACAACAGTTTTTTTCGCTGTTTTGCCTCTGATAAAAATATGAAAAAAAAGTGATCAAAGCAATAGCAATTCCCCAAAATGATATAACTAAAAAGTACACCTGACCCCACAAAAAAAGACGCCCTATAGCATCCTGTACACGGAAATATAAAAAAATTACGGATGTCAGAATATGCCGACTTTTAGAAAAAACATTTTTTTGAATAGTTTTAGATTTTTGTTAAGGGGCTAAAATGTACATAAAACTATATAAATTTGGTGTCCCCGGAATCGTACCGAAACATAGAATACAGGTGACATATCATTTTGGCTGCAGAATGAACACTGTAAAAACGAAGCCCGTAAGAAAGTTGCACAAATGCGGTTTTTCTTCAAATCCACCCCTATTCTGAATTTTTTTCAGCTTCCCAGTACATTGTACAGAATAATAAATGGTACCATTATGGGGAACAATTTGTCCAGCAAACATTAAGCCCTCATATGGCTCTTTGAACAGAAAAATAAAAAAGTTATGGGGTTTGGGAGGTGAGGAGTCAAAAAATAAAATCGAAAAATGTCAACGGCGGGAAGGGGTTAATCTAGCCTTGTACTGGTAAGCTTGGTGTCATTTTTCCCTAATGATAAATGTGGTAAAGTTTAATTTAACTATTGTGTTAAGTAAACAGTTGCTGCCCACTTTAACCCCTTCCTGCCACAGGAATTTTTCAATTTTCATTGTTTTTGACTCGCCGTCTTTCCAAACCCCATAACTTCTTTATTTTCCCGTTCCCAGACCAGTATGAGGGCTTAATGTTTGTACTTTGTAATGGTACCATTTATTATTCTATGCAATGTACTGGGAAGCTGACGTCACCTGTATTGTATGTTTCGGTATAATTTCAGGGATACTAAATTTATATAGTTTTATTTATGTTTTAACTCCTTAGAAAATTTTTCTTAGGGTCGCCATTTCCTGACACCCGTGCCTTTTTTAGATTTCTGTGTACGGGAATTCAAATGGCATCTTTATTTGTGAGGCCAGATGTACTTTTTAGTTATACCATTTTGGGGATATCTATTCCTTTGATCATTTTTTATTCAAATTTTTATCAGAGGTGAAACAGCAAAAAAAATGGCGATTTTTTCGGGAAGGGGGTTAAGCTGAATTTTTTTGTTTTATTTTAAATATCAGACTGGATGGTGCTATCAGATTCAAATTAAAAATTGCTCATGGCAAGCAATGTGTGAATAACCAGGACTGTCTTCATTCTCCCTGTGGTCGCGATTGTAGCCAGGTGCAATTAGTACATGGACGTCGTTGCCATCACCATCACATTCCCTTACGTCCTACAGAAGCACAATATGGGGTATCACTGCCCCTGTGTGTTGTCTAGGACAGGTGGAACTTTTAATTAGCACCAAAAATGTGCTTACTAACCTGCCCTATAAGAGGGCATGAGAGACCTCCCTCATCTGTGTTTTTTTTCTGTCCTGTGTGGGACAGGTGGAGGAGGCCTCTTGTGACCTCTCTTGCTGTAAGGCTTGCGTCCGTTCTTCTGCATCGCTCTTCTGCCGGCGGTAGGCTTTGGCCTAGCCGAAAGTGACGTTGGGCTTTGCGGCCGGCCGGAACCCTTCTCAGCGTCCGGGTTTCCATGGGGCCAGATTTCGCAGGACTCCTTTGCGGCCTACTTCCGTTTTTTTTCGGCAGAGCTCAGGAGGGTAAGTAATATTTATTTTTAGATTTATTTATTCTTGTTTATATGAGTATATATAATATACTGCGTATACTGTTGCTGCGTTTTTTTGCGACGACCGACCTCCTTAAGGTACCCCTCTTTTTCTGGTTCTGGTTGCGGTTTGTAATATTGGTATTGTTATTGTCTGTGACTTTTTGTGGTCTTTTTAGATGTCTTCTTCTGCTTCTGGCTCTGGTGATGGAGATATTAGGAGGAAGAAATCCTCCAAGCGTAAACATTTAGCCTGTTTAGACTGTAAGACTCCCTTGCCTGACGGCTACAAATTCACCCATTGTCGCCAGTGTCATGGCCCCCCTTCTGAGGAGCCAGCCATACGTGAGGTTGTGACATGGGTGAAAGAATACATGGAGGATTCTCTCAAAGAAATCCAGAATTCTATCTCGCAGATCGCCAAGAGACCACGTCTTGAAAAACATCCTCTCTTGCGGGTCTCGGACGAAGATTTTCAGGTTGTGGATGAAACTTTGTCCTCTGATGACTCCGCTGAAGATGCCAGCAGACCTCTCTTCCCACTCGAGAAAATTAATAGGCTGCTGAAGTCCATCCGGTCTAAGGACCGTGATGTTGATGGGGAAGCCTCTACGTCCACCTATAGAGGGCCCAGAGTCTTCCAAGTGGACAAGACATTAAAAAAATTAATGTCTTCAGAGTGGAAATTTCCAGAGAAACCCTTTGTAATTACTGGTAGGTTTAAGACCTTGTTCCCCATCGCAGAGTCTCAATTGGATCAGTGGGGTCCTCCCCCTAAAATGGATATAGCGGTAGCCAAGTTATCTCGCCGCACTCTAGTACCATCTGAGGATGGAGCAAATTTACAGGATCCTATGGATAGACGCATGGAGAATACACTCAAGAAGGTCTAATCAGCGGCCTCTGCCCAGACCTCGGTCGCTGTTGCGTCATGTGAAGTCTCAGCCAAACTACGGGCTGATTTGCTCCAGCTTGAGAGGGACATCGATTCTGGTGTCTCCAGAGACGAGCTACTTTCTTTTTTAAGTTCGACTTCTTTGGCAGCAGAATTTTTAGCTGAGGCCTCCCATTATCAACTAAGGCTGGTGTCAAAGTTCTTGGCGCTTTCCACGGCAGCGAGGAGACCTTTATGGTTAAAACCTTGGAGAGCTGATTTTTTTCTCCAAGTATAACCTTTGTGCCTTACCATTGAGCCAGGAAGAGTCTTTGGCAGTAGCCTGGATGAAATTTTAGAGGGCTTGGCTGATAAAAAAGGCAAAACTATGCCTCAGCCTTTTAAGGGTAGATTTGGCCCTGGCCGCGGCAGAGGTTATCCACCTTGATGTGGTCAGCAGTTCCAGAGGGGATCTAGGTACTACTCTAGAGGCTCTGGACGGAGATTCCCCAAGACTGATGATAGAAGGAAGCCCAGTTTTTGACATGAGAAGCTGTCTTCCTGTGGCCGAGATTCCTGTTGGGGGGTCGTCACTCCCTTTTTTTCAGCACTTGGCAGGAAAAAATTCAGGACCCTTGAGTCTTACAGTTAATTCAGCGAGGATATGCAATCGAGTTTCTCTGTCCTCCCCGAGATCGGTTTGCCCTAACTCGCTCTCTTCCTGCGTCTCAGCAGGGTGTTTTGGAACGCTCCATTCAAGAGTATATCCACAAAGGTGCTATAGAAGAAGTTCCTTCTCTAGAAGAAGGTTTGGGGGTTTATTCTCCCGTTTTTCTAGTGCCAAAGCCAGCAGGCAGGATGATTATAGATCTGAGGTATCTGAACCATTTCATCAGAAAAAAAAATGGTTCCGCATGGAAACCATAAACTCAGTTTCTTCTTTTCTTCTCCAGGGCGACGTTTTTGTCACCCTAGATCTAAAGGATCCTTATTTGCAAGTGCCAATTTACCCTCCGCACAGGAAGTTCCTAAGGATTGCGGTTATAGTTTCTGGCCACAGGAAGCATTATCAGTTCTCGGCCCTCCCTTTCGGGATCTTCTCAGCTCCCCACACCTTTACCAAGGTGGTGGCTCCCATAGTAGCCACCCTCAGGCTTCAGGGACTCTTTGTGGTGCCTTACTGATATCTCCCCTACTATTACAGAGGATGCCGACACTTTAAATTTAATACCCGATCAGGTATGTCTTCTTTATTACACTTTAATGCAAGTGTCATGACTTTGGCAGGCCCCATGTGACCACTGAGGCCAAAGATCGGGCTCAGTGTCCCTGGGCCGTGTGATATCACCCAGAAGGCTGAAAGAGCACCTCAAAGGAGTTCTACATGCCACAAGGGTGCCCAGGAGAGGTTATGGAAGGTAAGTATAACTGATTATTATGCTTTGGCACCACCAAACTTATTGTTCTCTGGGTTTGAAGAGACACATGATAGTATGATAGTGGTTTCTGAGCAATGAACCTCTAAAGTTTCATGTTAGGGTCAAATCTAAAGCTTTTGGAAAATTCAGGTCGAAGCAGATGTAATCTGAAATGGTTTGCTCATCTCGAATCATATATTACATGTAGTTCTTATATTATTTACAGATAGTGAGAATTGTCTAAAGTGTCCTGATGATCAATGGCCAAATGAGTACAAAGATGAATGCATTCGAAAAATGATAGAGTATCTCTCCTATGAGCAGGACATCATGGCTGCCGTATTTCCCTCCATCTCTGGACTATTTCTTATCATAACCATCTCTGTGTCAGTGATATTCATTATATTTTTGAACACTCCTATAGTAAAAGCCAATAATCGGAACATCAGCTTTATTCTTCTTCTGTCCCTCAAGTTGAGTTTATTATGTGTCTTCCTGTTCATTGGTCGTCCAGATGATATAACCTGCAGGCTACGTCAGATCTCCACTGGAGTCGCCTTCACTGTTGCGGTGTCTTCTATCTTTGACCATTATGGTTTCCATCGCTTTCAAAGCCACCAGACCTGGAAGCCCCTGGAGGAAATATATGGGGGTTAGACTGTCTTATTCTGTAGTATTGATCTGATCCTTCATTCAGATGGTGAATGACATTATTTGGTTGTCGGTTTCTCCTCCATTTCAGGAGCTGGACATAGACTCTTATCCTGGAAATATCATCATTCAGTGTAATGAAGGTTCTGTTCTGGCATTTTATGTCATGTTGGATTATTTGGGGTTTTTAGCGGCTGTGAGTTTTGTTCTTGCTTTTATGGTGAGGACATTACCTGATATCTACAATGAAGCCAAGTACATCACCTTCAGCATGCTGGTCTTCTGCAGTGTCTGGATCTGTGCCATCCCAGCTTATCTGAGCAGTAAGGGGAAGAACATGGTCATGGTGGAGATATTCTCTATATTGGCCTCAGAAATGGGGATTTTGGGCTGTATATTTTTTCCTAAATGCTACAATATTATTATGAGGCCGGAGATGAACAGTAGAAGACAATTCCTGGAGAGACAAAAATTCATCTACTCCTTATAGTTACAATGTACCTAACCTGTGTGTACATGAGGGTTAACGTGACCACTTAGATTTTGCATTATTTAGCAGTTTTCCCCTCTGCATGCTGTATCTGTAGTTTGCATTTCTCTCTAAACCTCTGGGTGGATACTAGCTGCCATACACTGCACACAGTAAGTAGAGGAGCATCTGCTCCATTACTGGTGCTTTCTTCTCTGAAACAGCCAAAGAATCATGCAGGAAATATATAGAGAAGTACTGACTTGTATTGAAGTGAATACAGGGCCTATTTAGCTCCAGGGTCAGCTAAACATTTGTTTCTCCTACTATCTCAATCTTTTGTCACCCTTTCCTTATTCACAGATGTCTACGTACATGTGTAATCTAAGTCATGTGACCTTCAGATGTCATATGGCCAGAAGGGACTGCTAAGGCCTCTGATTCCTCAGCCTTAGCAGTCAAGAAATAAACACGGAGAGCGAGTCATGTAAGCTCCTTCCCCCACATCCCTACACCAGAAATATAATAAAGTCCACTCACTTGTTAGAGGGGAGGACACTTCCTCACTCTCTAATCTGCCCAGCGCTACATGTCAAAAAGATATGTTGGTGGCGGCCCATTATATGAACTTGTAACTAAGCCATACCAATCCAAGATAAAAAGTAGTATTTTATTCCATACACATAAAATACATACAAAAAAACTATAAAAACACCTTCTACTTGTTTCGAGAGTTACCTCCCTTCATCAGGAATACTATAATACATACTTACTAACTCCTTATAAAGTAAGTTCTCAATTACCTTCATACTGGTGGCCACAAGGACACTCTGGTATGTACATAACCTATGGGGCAGAACAAGTGAGGAAATGTTTTATATCACAAACCTCCCATGTTCTGAGCCTCCTTTCTCCTATGGCCAATGATATTACATGTCTTACATCTCATTTTCCTTCTATCATTTGTAACATGGGTTAGAAAAGAACAATTAAATCCTTAAATGATTGGGGGGGGGGGTGTCGACAGATCGTAATAACAGATAAATTGAAGTGATCCTTGATTATTACCTTGTTATGTCGTCTTAACTTCATACAATTCTCCCTCGTAACCCATCTTAGCCCTCCTCTTCACATCCTCTATAACAGACTTGGGATATTTTTTCTCCACTAATCTATTATTTTCATTTGCGCTTCCTATTCTACTTCTCTAGAACAACTTCTTCTAATCCTAACCATTTGGCCAATGGGGCATGCTGACCTTCCATCTCTTAAAAATCTAATTCCTCCAGAATAAATTGTTGCTATCTCATTGGCATAAATGGACCCAATCTAAGATAGTCACCTACTACGCTCACCCCTTGCTCACGAATATTAGAATAGAGTGACCTCACAAGTAGTGTTACCCAATACATGCTAGGGGTCCAGCTAATATCCTAGTGCAAAGTCAATAAATGCCCCAAGTCTCTCCAATATGCTAGTAAGTTTACAACAAACCTTTGAAGTTTATCTAAATATTCTGATAAGGAACCCATGCCCACAATTATTGGTTGACCTAGAGGTTTTAAAGGATTTCTTTGCAGTTTTAGCAAAAAATTTAAATATGAAGTTGCTGGATTATCTATCAGCAAATTCACGTAAAAGACGCCCCCGAATATTCTGTATACTCTTGCTAGAACAAAGCAATCTGATCAACACAATGTTTAATGTGCTTCTCATTATATGAAGCTTCGAAGAAGCCAAAATGCCCCCATGTCGGAACGCTGAGGTAGGTGCTGGACCTCTACGTGCAACTTCTGGGTGCATACCCCCACGCCCCTTCACTCAGTCACTCAAATTTTCATCCAAGATGGTGGTGTAAAATATGGAGCAGCGTATCTTCATGTGTAAACCTATTGGCTTCCTAATTGGTCTAAGTAATGTCAAAAGGTGTTCATGAGGTACCCTCAAAGAGTGTTATTCAGAAGATGGTACAAAAACTGGAAGCGACTGGATCATTGATCTCTTCTCATGGCGGAGGCCGTCTGAAATTGTCAGACATAAGCAATGACGTGTAATATCGTCTGGAGCAATTGCCAATGGAACCTCAGAGATACCAAGCACAGGAGACTGGGAGATCTTATTCAACATGTTAAATAGTTCCAAAAAGGGCAAAATTGCTGCGTATCGTCTCACTGTTGTCCAGGAGCTCAAAACAGCAACCGAGGAGCACATTGCATGTTATTTCGTTCAGATTGATTCATCCTAGCGAGAGTTATTACAGAATATTTGGGCTCTCTTTGGAGTTTATCTCACTTTACTTTTTTTTCAATTTTTGTCAAAATTCCCCATGAATACAAATCTTCAACGAGATCCACCCACTAGTCTAAACTGTGATGGGATCACCTTATGTAACGCTCCCTCTATATAGTATTCTGTATCACACAACACAGTCCCATCTCCCCTGCTTTATTTATTTTACAATAATCTCTGAATTATTTCTAAGCCCTTTTAATGCCTCCAATTCACATATACTCTCTTAACCCTTCACGTCTATTCCTCTGATCCAACTTTTTTAATTCATTCCACAAAATTTTATAGAATGTCTCAATAAAATGCCCTTTATTTTTCACTGGATAATATGCCGATTTATTTCCTAATGACGTAGTAATTGACTCATTATACACTAGGGGATGATATTGCGGCACATATTTGCCACGAGGCTCTTTCTTGTCCCAAAAGTGCACCACAACCCTTATTCTGTGCCTCACTTTCGACAGTGAACAAATGGGGGTGCAGCAGGGTGGTACGGGGACACTGTGACCCGACATATTTATTATAACTCATGCCAGTTTTCTGGTGTCTACACCGGTTCCTAATTGGTACAGAACTCCACTCTGGCTGGAGCCTCTCCATAAATCAGTCGTTCCCTGCACCAGTTGGGACTTTATTAAGACTGGTGTACAAATGCCAGTGTGAATAAATCTGTTCTTATGTCTAGTTCCGAAACGCAGAAGAACTCCTATCACTTTCCACCCCAAAAACTGGAACAGACTGTTTTTTTCTGCTTATTCTTCCTGTACATTTTGAGGCTGTTATAGCAGAATTTTCAGAGTGAAAGTCAGTTTATGAGATGGGGCAAAGAAACACCCTGGTAAGAGAAGAAATTAGTATTCTCTTCTGATAAAATATATTATAATCACCTGAACTACTGATTTATGCAAAACTTATTGAAAAATTAGTGACCATTTAGTGTCCTTGTAGTATGACTTTTATGTTATATGGTTAAACTGTAAAATAAACGGAATCGTAACCAGAACTAATTGTACATAAAATTCTAAGTTTTAGAAATAATTTCACCCGTGTTTTGTTTAAATAAGTCTTTATATCAGTTGATTACTGTGATATCAAAGGAATGATGGATAGGAGGATACAGTAAGCAATGCTGATGCCACATTATAACACACTATATGCATTATAGCCACAATGTGGGGACCCCCATGCCAACACAACTTATTATATAAGACCATAGGATTCTATGTTGTTCGGAGTTTTGCACTGTGGGGGATCTTGGTGTTACAGTGATTACAAGATCCTAAAATATCTCTGAAGTGAATGTCAAAATGACCGATAAAAATTAAAAATATATCATCAGATGAAAGATTAGACTATCCAGAAATAATAAATGGGTTCACATTTGGTTTTTTTATATGAAAAACTGTCTAAAATCTCCAAACTATAAAATTCTGTAAAATAAAATAAAAAATGGCTGAATAGAACAATAGAACAGTCTAAATGTAACATTATCTTTCACACTGTAAGGCTGAAGAAAATTCATCGAACCATCCAGTTCCGCTTATTATCCTACAAGGTTTATCTAGAGGTAGGCACAAAGCTCATGAGGTAGAAACAAATTTTCCTAATTTTGGAGAAAAAAAAATTCCTTCCTAGAAATTTGCCAATAGAATAAATCCCTGGATCAATGACCCAACCCTAGAGATGGGCAAACCAGTTTGTAACAAGTCGGAGTCAACCTGAGATATTTGGGGTTCACCACCAATAAGTGGAGGCATGGGGGGAGGGGACCTAACAGTGATACTTTTCTTCACAGCAAAGCTTCACGACATCGGGACGTCCTAACAATAGCACCGAAACATGTGGACGAACTTGTGAATATTCATGAAACTAATCTTGTGAGGTTCATCATCACTGTCCAACACCAAAAGTCTAATAACTATAACTTGCCATATGGATCATCTCAGGAATGGCGTCCAGAGGCCTCTGTATTAACCTTTCTTATATCCAGAAATAGAAAACTGAGGGGCGACCTAAGAACTTTTTTCCAAACTAATCTTTCTGGGTACCGTAGTCCATCCATTCCATTTACTATGGTCTCCCACCTTTGAATTTACTGGCATTGGCTGATACAGTTTACATGGTTGACCAGGAATTGTGACTTTCCAATGTAATACAGAATATGCCAATATAAGTAAGTGTATAATGGACTTACTTCGGAAAGATGGCTGCCTCCCCCAATGTGAGCACAAGACACGTGACTACACCAGCAGCCAATATCTGTACTTTTGGTGACATTCTGTGTCCTGCTTCAAGGCGGCGCTTCGGCTAAGGCAGTGTATGGCGCGTCAACAGTAACACGGCCAAACTGGGACCAGGCAGATATTCTGGTAGTCTAAGTCCCCCTCCAACCCCAATTCCTCCTTGCCTACACCACAGAATAGAACGCCAAGGGGCTTGCAGGGGGGCATTTCTATTGGACTTCTTGAATTTCACTGTAATATACAAGGAGCTCTTAGAAATGATGTAGCAGCAGGGGACAAAGTCTTACTAGATTGGGAGTCCCAAAATGACTCCAGTAGGTGGAAGGGGTGGTCACACAACTATCAGACTGGGATAGCGGGGCTGAAAGAGCTGTTGGAAGGGAGAGGATCACACTGAAGAGAGTGGCGGTAGAATGGTGTGCATAGAGGAAGCTGAGGGGTGGCAGAAAGAGGGGCACATGCTGGATCCAGGGAGAAGTAGGATGCTGAAAAGAGGGGGAGGGGCACTATGGAGGCCATGATGCTGTACGGGACTATAGCGGTCTTCTCAACTACAGATTGAGATAATTATAGGCGCTGGAAACTGCTGGAATCAACACGGAAACAGACAATACAATGGAGATGCTGAGTATAGGAGGTATGTTGTTTTTTTTTAGTTTTTTAAGTCATAAGAAGGCTGTGGCCACTTTTTGGAAAATAAATTTTTTCTTCGGAAAACCACATTTAACTTTACTGTCAGCTAAAAGTCTTTTTCCTTTACATTTCTCCTTCCAGTGTACAAAACCTTACATTTTTCAGTAATAAACCTCAATGACTACTTCTTTGTCCGCTAATCTAACTTATCCAGATCAATTTGTACTAACTGTTATAGAATTGCCGAAAGAGATGGAAATTCTGTTTAAAGGGCACCCGAGTTTTCATGAAAAGTTGAAATCTGTGCAGGGTCTTGCCGAGCAGTCTGTTCTATGGCTGTATAAGTCTTCATATCAGGTTTTCTGCTGCTAATAATCACATTATGGCTGAAGCACATTTTACATTTGTCTCTCAGGCAGGGGGTGTGAACAATGAGGAGCAGTCTGCCCCTCCCCCATGCATTACAGATAATGTTCTGCCAGGAGTAACTATCAAATTGTAAACAAATAGCTGTGAAAAGACCAAGTGGCCATAAAATAGGAGACCCAGGAACATCGGACTGTAAATACAGGGCAAATACATTTTTTACTGTTTCTGTATTTTTGCTGTCCACCTTCCAAAATCCATTCCTTGCTTACTTTTTTGTATCAGGGCTAATTTTTTTTTCTCTCTTCAGAATAAATTAAACTTCACAGTAGCACCATGTAATATTCTACGGGAAGGTGAAAAAAATATCAGAATGAGGTGGAATTGGGAAAAAAACACAATTGTGCTATTTTCGTACAGGTTTTATTCTTACGATGTTCAATGTGCATTGCAGATGACATGACTCTGTTCATGCATTAGAGGATCTTTACTGCTTCTGACTGACCATGGTTGTCAGCCGTTTATGAAGGACTCGGAGTTGGGCTGTGGAAAAATCGAGGAGTCGGGAGTCCTGGTTTGGCCTATCGACTCCACAGCCCTGCACAGGACACCATGTCGTGTCACTAGGGCGATCATCCTCCACAAACTACACGGCCTTGTAGGCAGAGAGATCGAGAAGTCCTTTTAGGTAAACTGGTAAAACTCAAAGCACCAAAGGCCACGTATAACAAAAACGAGAGAAAAAACACTTTATTAATTTAAAAAAAAAAAAAAATCTCACATCACAACAAGGTCACACATAAATAATCGTCACAGCAGGGTCCGGAATTATCTGCTATGGAAGGAAGAAGGTTTTATAGCCACAGGATCAGAAGACGTTTGGCAAAAATCGAAGGCAGCATTTCACCAAAGATAAACACAGAAATATGGTGGAAATGTTATTGTCTGAGACTCTACAGAATTCGGATGGGGTCAGGTCACCACCATAGAATCCATTGGGAAATCTTACTCATACTCAAGGCTGCTCGAAGACAATGTGAGACCCTCTGACAGAAGGCGTGAAACTCAAAGTAGACCTTACACTTGGCGATGATCCCTAAACACATCTCTAAATCCACCAAAGCAAAAAGTGGAAGGTTCTTAAATGGAAAAGTCGAGGCCTTGCTCTTCCCCATGAAAATGGTGGGCAGTGGGAGGCATTGTAAAACTGACCGTGCATGGTCTCTAAGGAAGAGCGGGAAGCAAAATCTCCCATGTAAGAGACAAGTAGACAGTACGGCCTTATTCACACACGCATCAGTATTCTTATCGAAACATAAACAGAAAAAAAGTATAATAGAAAAATGTGCACATCTGCCAAGTTTTGAATCTATTTCTAAATTTTGGGTTACAAATACTCCGGCCAAATCTGACTAAAGCTGCTTTCACACGACCGAGTTTCGGCTGTTAAAATCAATCCGTGTTTGTGCTGGATTTACCGACCTGAACACTATACAGAGAGACAGACGCCTAAATATGGTGCTAGGAGTCCCTGCCTTCCCAAAATACTGCCCCCTAGTGATTACAGTGCAGAACAGTATTTTACGGAGAGGCAGGGACTCCAAGCACCAACGCACGGACCGAGATTCATGGCTGAAACTTTGCTGTCTGAGCCAGCCTGAGACACACAAGACACACACGCCTGCTGGCCTGTTTTTGCCCATGCGCCAGTAGCAGGTATTCGGGCCACAGCAGTAAATGGAATATTTGTAATTTTTGCTTTATTGACAATTTTATTGTTATATTTTTGTTCCATTCTACCTTTCTTTTTATATACTGTATGAATAAAGATCAAGCACTGATATATGTACAAAAATAAGGTGGACATGGGGTGTCTTTATAAGGACATAACCACATTTAAATTTGTAGAAAATTAAAAGTTAAACATTTTTGAAAATATAAATAACTTTTACATAATTGGAAAGATTTCCTTTAGCTATCTTAGCGTTGACCATGACTGAGGGAACTTTCTATGGTCTATTGCTAACGGATCGCAACAACAGACTGGTTACAGAAAAAAAAATCTTTCAAATTATGCCAAATTTTTAATTATTTATATTAGCAAAAATGTTTAAAGGGGTATTCCCATCTCAAGGATCCTATCTATACTGATAACTTATGTAAATTCAAATCTTTTCCTTATAAATTGCTTTAGTAATGCTTTGTTTGCCTGCTATGTTAGATTATTCCTCCCATTGTTCACACAGTATTTCCTTGGTGTTCGGCTTCTACCTGATAGGATGCGATGGAGCGATGAGTCGCTGCTCTCTGGGAGGGTGGGGGATGAGTGCTCTCACTGGTCACCTAATTGCAGTGTGCTGATAAAGGCTCAGACAGTGTTGTCTCTCTATGGAGACATAAAAATAACGTTGAACCCATTCTCTGTAGAAGCAGATACAAACCTGTGTAATGTAATATACATTTGCTGTACATATTATTTGATCGGCATTTATATTAATTTCTAGTAACGATAATAAATAATCTCAAGGTAAAGACAATGTCTATATCTATTGAGATACTTCATAGCGTCCTGTTCAACAAACAGTCAAAGTCGCCTTTCCCCCGCTTGTTGAAGAATACAGGAAGTGAAAAGAAGGGAGAGCAGGCAAAGCTGCTGAGAGAGGGAGACAGGAAAACCCCTTTAACTTTTAATTGTCACCAAAATTATATATGGTTATGTTTACGGAAAACCACCTTTAACCAGATTCTCCTACAGTATCGGGCGATTTGACTTTCATGGTGACAATTCAGTTTTGCTGCTTTGGAACTATGGCTCTTCTTTACGTCGTTGACAATTCATTCTTAGGTGAATGTGCCTGCCCCCGTCAGATCGCAGCTGCTAAGCAGCTTCAGGCCTGGCAAGTACCAGCATGGGGGACTGGCTGAGAATCCTCGGTGCCGTTGACTTTCCATACATTTTCCAAACATAAGTTGGTATAATTTTTTCTACTTTCGAAATTCTAACCAAGACTATGATTTCTCTTCTATGCCATTCTCTAGTGATTTTCACAACATGATCTCCTTGTAAGACATTTGTCACATGCAGAGGTGTTTACACTTACCTTATTCTGAAATTCGGCTGTAAAGGGAGTCTCTCATGAGGTAACTTGATATCGAACCACTGTCCTTTGTAGGGACATTATGCTCATACCTTTAATAGTCCAACAGAGTCATAATTTCCTTAAAATGAGTAAATTTTTTGAAATGAGCAAATGAGGCTCAAGTGCAATGGGGTGCGCAGAGCTTCCGAGGGCCCCAACCAGGAAGCGCCAGGTATCTGTACGGGAATTCAACAAGCAGCGTCATAGCTGTAGGATAGGAGACGCTGTCAATATAATGCATTCATTTGCATATTTCTAAAAATTGATTTTTCCCCCCCAAAAAAATGGGGCAACTATTGGACAATCTGAAGGCATGATGGCGCTCAGCATAGTGTGCCCTACAATGTACTGTGGCTGGTTTGATATTGAGATTCCTAGTAACAATGATCAGACCATCTTGTAATGAACCATATTCATTTTCCCAAAAATTTTGAGTCTGGCTGAACCCAACATTTTTGGGATTCACCACTTTAATAATAGTAGGCTAGGGAGTATATAAAAATAATGCTCGCCTTTCTTGGGCTCCAGTTTCCTTTCCTGAGCGTTCTCTGCGTGTTTTGTCTCTGTCTGACGTCATCAGCCCCAGGACAACACTCAGGCCTGTGATTGGATCTTGGTGGTCATCTGGGGAAAGTCAACATCTTTATGATGACAACGATGCCCCCCACAGGTGACCGTTGAGGCACAATCACAGACCTCGGTGGTGACCTGGGGCTGATGATGTCAGGGAGAGAGGTGGAACACACCAAGGACACCTGAGAAAGAAGGAAGGAGCCCAGGAAAGTGTTTTTTAGACTTTGGCTGCAAGACGACCGAAGAGGACTGCAAAGGAGTCCAGGAGAGGTGAGGGAAAGTGAGTAGCAGTAATTACTTGCTGGCGAAATCCCAAAATTTCAGGTTAGCCCAGCTTGTTACCAACTAGTTCGCCATCTCTACTCGAAAATATTCCATAACAAATCTTGCAATGGTTGCCCATCACTATTTCCTACTGACCCCCTTTCTCATGAAACCACATTATGGTGAATGTCACAGCACCTTCTTCTCCGCGTGTCTCCTCTGATGGTCCCTGTGTTTGGCTTTACTAATGAAACATTTGCCACATTCTGAACATGAGTACGGCTTCTCTCCCGTGTGAGTTCTCTGGTGTATGACAAGAATTGCCTTTTTGGTAAAACATTTCCCGCACAATGAACATGAATAGGGCTTCTCCCCCGTGTGGCTTCTCTGATGGTCCACGAGCTTGGCTTTAGTAATGAAACATTTCTCACATTCTGAACATGAGAAGGGCTTCTCTCCCGTGTGGCTTCTCTCATGTCTGATGAGGTTCGACTTGGAGGTAAAACATTTCCCACATTCTGAACATGAATACAGCCGCTCTCCTGTGTGAATTCTCTCATGTGTGGCCAGGTTGGACTTGGTCGTGAAGCATTTGCCACATTCTAGACACGAATACAGTCTCTCTCCTGTGTGAATTCTCTCGTGTTTAACCAGGTCGGATTTCTGCACAAAGCTTTTCCCGCACTCCATGCATGAATAGGGCTTCTCTCCCGTGTGACTTCTCTCGTGTCGAACAAGACTTGATTTGTCCGTGAAGCACTTCCCGCACAGTGAACACGAGTGAAGCTTCTCTCCCGTGTGAATTCTCTCGTGGGTAACCAGATTTGATTTTGACGTAAAACATTTCTCACATTCGGAGCAGGAGTATGGCTTCTCCCCCGTGTGAATTCTCATGTGAGTAAAATAACTTGAGCTTTTGGTAAACTCTTTCCCACATTCACCGCATCGAAACCTTTTTGGCTCTTTCTGACCTGTACTTAGGGTAACAATCCGTGATTGGTCAGTAGAAAGTCCCTGGTGATTTGGGGGGTTATATGGTAGATCTGTATTGTGAAGTCCCGGATGTATATTTAGGGTAATGAGGTTTTCTCCCGAGGCGAGCTGCATGGTACTGTCATCTTCTACTTTATAATTTAGCAAGAACATGAAGGTTCCCTCAGGACTCGTGCAGGGATTTCCTGTTAGGATTAAAAATTATTTTTGCGATTGCAATTTTTTTTTTCAAATTAAAAAGTACACAAATTTATGACATTCCCATAAGACTGAAAACACACATGCAGTATTTGAGTTTTTTTTACCCCAGAAATGGAATAGGAATTTGAAGCAGCCCTCTCTGGCCTCCGCTCTTACATGTGCTTTACCGGTGACCTATCAGCAGTGACGTCACTGGTACTGTACTTGTGACCACTGATACAGAGTGGGCTCACCTACTGACTGGTCTTAACAGCCAAGCCTGAAGAGGCCTTAAAAGGAGTTTGTAAGGTCAAAAATTCCTAAAAAACAAACCCCTTCAGCACTTGGTAGGCCACTTACAGACGTGCGGGACACCTTGTTTGGGATTCAGTGTTTTCACTGCAGAGCAAAAGCAGCTCGGTGCGATAGGTAAGTCATGTGCCAAGGGTGATCCTAGGCCGGTACGTGCTCCGGGTCTCCCCCTAGACCCTGACTGATGGGGAAGCCATAGGTCATGTCAGTTTCCGTTCCCATGAGGCTGCGCACACGCACCTTTTCTTAATGGCCCTGCCAGGTGTTGGCTACGATCACATGATCCAAGGTCGAAACCAGCCAGAAAACTCATGGACTGTCCCAAATGGTGACCAAGGAGGAAGCAAGTCATGAAACACTACCTGGAAAACCCCTTTAATCCACTGTCTAAGTTCCCTATCCCATACCTGTGGTACCATCTGCTGGCGTGTCCTCCTCCACCTCGCTCCTACACAGATGGAGGCCTCTCACCCTCTGGTCTTCTGCTTCGGCCTCCACCTTAATCTTCATCAGATCTTCTCCCTGATGTGACACATGGAACGATTCAGTACAATACAGCAGACCGGTGGAAAGATCTAGAAGGTCAATGCGAGAAGCGACCACACTGGTCTACAGCCCCTGTACAGATGTGGCCTGGAGCGCCCCCTACCTGGGGATTCTCTGGGACGTTGTGGATTTCCTCTGGACAGTCCTGGGACACGGCACACGGCTCTGGAGGATTACTATCAATAGGTCCATCTGTAGGAAAGACACAGTGACGGAATAGATCGATAAGTATGTGATGATGGGAGGAGTAGGTAGGTGACCCTGAAAACAAAGTCTCCCCTCCTTACAGTGCGGACTGGCCCTTAGATCCGGATCCTCTTCATCTTCATCATCCATCACCTCAATCTTAATATCCATCAGATTTTCACCCTAAACAAGAAAACCCCCAGAATTAGCGCCCTCTACAGACGTGTCCTCCCGCCTGACCTCTGGGCTGGACACGGCTCCGGATTAACAGCTTTTCAGAACAACGTGATTCCGCCATATTGTGCCGCCACCCAGTGGTTGTATTGTGAGCTGCAGCCTTGAATTGGTTGAATAAGAAATTGAAAAACCTTAACCAAATTTAAAGGGATTTTTGGGGGGTGAATTAAAAAAAAATGATACTTCCCTATCCCCCATGCTTGGTTCGGATGGTGCGTCCCTTGTACCTCTGATCCTCGGACTGCCTGGGCTCAGGAGACCGCTGCGGCCTATCACTTCTATGGTCACATGCTGTGTATCGGTGACGTCACTGCTGCTATGTCACTGGGACCCAAAATGTGATTGGCCGCAGCACTCACCTGAGTCCCAGCACCACCTAAACCGAGGATGGGGGGTAGGGGAGTATCATGTATTTTTCATTTCACCCCATCAGTTTATCAATTATCCTGGAAAACCTCCTTGTCCGGGGTTCTGACCACCACCGATCTGATACTCATGTCCAGGTCAGCAGTATCCATTACCCATGGGTCTTGGCAGCCCTTTTAAGCTAAGTGTGAACATACCTGTAGCTGATGGCTCTCCGGAATAGTAGGCTCGTCATGTGGACAGTCCTGGGAGTACAGAAGATCGGCACATCTCTCCGAGGGATTTCTCCTACTGGATCCATCTGCGGAGACGCAAACACACAGTGACGGAATACACGCCCTGCTGTATACACAGTATCACACGTAGTATGTAACCACAATGTGCAACACCTAGATAACACCTCCAGCCCTGCTCGGATAGATAACACCTCCAACCTGTGATGTCTCATAATAACCTGCCGCTGCCTTCTGTCACTGACAGCCTCTTCCTCACTATCTAGGATGTATCAGTACGATCTTGCACAGTTACACACGTGGATAAAATTGTTGGTCCCCTCCCTCGTTTAATGAAAGAAAAACCCACAATGGTCACAGAAATAAATTGAATCTGACAAAAATAATTTGCCAAACTACATGCTGACAAGCCACAAAGCTTCTGGGAGAATGTCCTATGGACAGATGAGACCAAAATCGAAATTTCTGGCAAGGCACATCAGCTCTATGTTCACAGATGGAAAAATGAAGCATATCTTGAAAAGAACACTGTCCCTACTGTGACACATGGAGGAGGCTCTGTTATGTTCTGGGGCTGCTTTGCTGCATCTGGCACAGGGTGTCTTGAATCTGTGCAGGGTACAATGAAATCTCAAGACTATCAAGGGATTCTAGAGAGAAATGTGCTGCCCAGTGTCAGAAAGCTTGGTCTCAGTCGCAGGTCATGGGTCTTGTAACAGGATAATGACCCAAAACACACAGCTAAAAACACCCAAGAATGGCTAAGAGGGAAACATTGGACTATTCTGAAGTGGCCTTCTATGAGCCCTGACCTAAATCCTATTGGAAGGAGCTGAAACATGCCGTCTGGAGGAGGCACCCTTCACACCCGAGACAACTGGAGCAGTTTGCTCATGAGGAGCGGCCAAAATCCCTGCTGAGAGGTGCAGAAGTCTCATTGACAGTTACAGGAATCGTCTGATTGCAGGGATTGCCTCAAAAGGTTGTGCAACTAAATATTAAGGGAACCCTCATTTCTGTCCAGGCCTGTTTCATGCTGAAGCCTGGTTGGAAAGCAATGTCTGACTTTCATTTGTTCATTTTCATAGAATTTTTATATATTATTACTTTTGTCAGATTCCAGTTATTTCTGTGACCATTGTGGGGTTTTCTTTCATTAAATGAGGGAGGGACCAACAATTTTGTCCACGTGTGTGTATTTCCACCGTCCGGACACTGTATACAGTCAATGGGCTGACCTTTTTAGAGAACTCTACAAATCAAGATAGAGAGGCCCCGGTGGAGAGCCTCACCTTGTATTAGTCAGAAGTAGTGGCTATAAGGGGACGACCCCTCCTCCACCAGGGACGGGAGACCAGCGAGGTGTTAGAGAAGTGTGAACATACCCTGAGCCTCCTGAGATATCAGAACTTCTCTCCCGCTATGGTGACCGTCCGGTGGTATCTGCCGCCACCAGTAATGGATGACAAGACTCTAACACAACTTACATCGTACCTGGTGATGTGCGGGGCCGGCGATCCTCCATCATCACCTCCTTGTACCGATCCTTGTGTCCTTCTAAATACTCCCACTCCTCCATGGAGAAATAGACAGCGACATCCTGACACCTTATAGGAACCTGACAACACAATGATACAGTCATCAGCAGACCCTCAGGTTGCGGTGTGACGTCCCAGCATTCCCCGCAGTGTCACCTCTCCAGTCAGCAGCTCCAGCATCTTGTGGGTGAGGTCTAGGATCTTCTGCTCATGTATGAGGGGGTAAGGCTCCATGATGGGGCTCCTGCTCCAGACTCCTGACTCACTGACATGGCCATTGGCAGTATCACCGTCACCCGATGTCTTCTTCACTACTGTGTAGTCCTGTGTACGGGAAGAGACGTGATCAGGCAATGGACCCCAGTATTCTGCCTGCGTAGCGAGAGATTGTGACCCCGCTATCAGGGACATGGTGTCCCGCTCTAGGGACTCCTCCTATACATGGGGTCCTTAGCATGAACCTTTGTGTTACACAGTGCACTGCCGGTGCATTAGTCTGCATGATACATAACTGAGCATACTGGGGAGTGATGGAAGAAGCCGCACTTGTGTATATAGCATTACTGAATTATAGTGTCCATGTATATAGCCTTAGTCTGCAGGAGTCGAGCGGGGGAGTGATTGGGTCAGGGGTGAGACTGTTCTCCCCCTGTGATCACAGGACCAGATGCCCTGCCATATTTATTACTATGGACAAGGCAGGTTTATTGCTTTACAAGATGTCCCTACAAAATCAGTCAGGCACAAGAGGGGGTGTTGCTGTGACCGGACAGTGACCCCCAGACCTCCTTGGCACCCAGCTCTGCCAGATGGAGATGGAATAGTTCATTTTCCAACTGTCCAAGATGAGGAAAGGAGGAGGAGTGGGGCACAGCACATGGCAAAGATTCACATTACAAAAACCTGAGAATGCCTAGGACGTTATGAGGTTTATTCAGTGTTTTTCTCCTTTTATTTTAAAAACTGTTTTGCTTTTTTTGCCTCTTTTTATATATAAGCACTGAACCCCTTGGTATTACACTTACCTTTACACTTACCTTTTTGTTGCTCTATGAAGCCAAAACCAAAAGTGTGTTTGCGTCTGACTGTTAGAGAGATGTGTGTATTTGTGGGGTTCCTGCTGAGCCTGGTAAGTCAGTAGTGGTGGCAGTGTATATCTGGGGTGTGAGGACTGTGCTGGGGTGTGACTTATGCTCAATTTACAGCCTGAGTGAAGGGTGAGTGCAAGAGTGAGTGAGTGGAGTGAGTTAACCCCTGACAGTCACACCCACGTCCTGTGCTAGGGCAGTCCGTGACAAATACTGGTAGTGCCTTAGTCCCCAGGATACATACTGGGGCTGATCCACCCGGCTCTTCTCCGCTCCTATACAGGACACTGGATTCTGCTGATCGCTACAGATTGTGTGTTACATATAAAGGAAATATGGTAAAGTGTCACCTCTCCCGTCAGCAGGTAGATGATCTCCAGGGTGAAGTTCAATATTCTTCTGGTGATCTCCTTCCTGTCCTTGTCCATCTTCGCTGGGTCATTCGGGACCAGGATACGAGGAAACCGACATCGGCCGGGGGGAATCTAGACTTGCGGGCGTCTAAATAAAGAAGGGGAGGCTCAAAATCACATAGAACGCACACAGAACCTCGGATACTGAACATTAACCCCTTGCTGACATCAGTATGGCCCAGGTCAGCAGTTTATATATGGCGCCATAAGTGCTGGGTCCCCGCTGTTGTCCACAGTCCTCTCTAATGGTGAACATTTCATAGTTTTATGGATCCTGATCCTACCCCCGGCGCTCCCCTTACTGTTAGTTGCCAATACGGCTTCTTATAGTAATGTGATGTCGCCTCAATACACCGATTCTCCTATAGATTGCATTACCCTTGTGCTACAGACTATGGTACAGGCGATTGAATGATTGTCGAATCAAACCCATTAGGAGGTGGCCGAAAGTTCTGAAATTCATGAACAACCCCTTTAAATCTAAGATCCTGGCCAACCCTTTTAATATGAGATGGGTAAGGGTGCTAGAGTAGCCCAAATAAAGAGGAAGGCTCCGCTCCAGAACGCAGAGTTTCGCTTTATCCGATTAAGGGCCCCTGCAGGACATTTAGGGCCAGGCGGCGACTTTGGCTGCGACTCCTGTTATGTGATCAAAGATCAACAGGTCAACCTGCGACTCCTTCACTCATGTTAGTGAACGGCCCAATGTGGCCCTGAGGGTGCGGAGACCGCGACTTCTAGTCGAAGAAAGCAAAGGAGACGCAGGGCGGCACAGCGATGTATGGTCACGTGATGGAAGTCGCAGCTAAAGTCGCCGTGTGAATACTGTCAGAGCAGGATCGTGCGGCAACCAATAAACTGCGAGTATAACCAAAGCTGACTAAAGACACATGGCCGCAAACAGTGACCGATGCTAGGGTGTATCTATAGGGTATATATGTGGCACCTGCACCTATGTGGAGAGAAGAGGAGTCTGACCTGTCTGCTGACACACACAAAGGGGGAGAAGCCTGTCAATCAGCCCCGCCCCCGGACATGTATGCGGTATCTATAGGGTATATATGTGACACCTGCGCCCATGCAGGGAGAAGAGGAGTCCGAGCAGTCTGCTGACACACACAAAGGGGGGAGAAGCCTGTCAATCAGCCCCGCCCCCCGGACTTGTACGCGGTATCTATAGGGTATATATGTGACACCTGCGCCTATGTGGAGGAGTCCGACCAGTCTGCTGACACACACAAAGGGGGAGAAGCCTGTCAATCAGCCCCGCCCCCGGACTTGTACGCGGTATCTATAGGGTATATATGTGACACCTGCGCCTATGTGGAGGAGTCCGACCAGTCTGCTGACACACACAAAGGGGGAGACGCCTGTCAATCAGCCCCGCCCCCGGACTTATATGCGGTATCTAGAGGGTATATATGTGACACCTGCACCTAAGTGGAGAGAAGAGGAGTCTGACCTTTCTGCTGACACACACAAAGGGGGAGAAGCCTGTCAATCAGCCCCGCCCCCGGACTTGTACGCGGTATCTATAGGGTATATATGTGACACATGCGCCCATGCAGGGAGAAGAGGAGTCCGACCAGTCTGCTGACACACACAAAGGGGGAGAAGCCTGTCAATCAGACCGAGCTGGGGCAGGGGGAGAAGTCAGTGGGGAACCTTGCATTTGATTGTGAGCTATATTCTAGTCATGTGACCACTGGGCATTAAGGTCAGCCCTTACTTCCCCTTATAATGGAGGAGCCTGCTAAACCGCAGGTTATACACATGGTGTGAATACAGCCTGACTGGTGCAAATCCCTGCAAAGTCAGGTCACACAGGGCTGGTGTGAAAGAAGCCTAAGGCAGACAATGCCCAGGAGCGGTATATGGCCGTGTATATAGATCTACCTCCTGTGAATACCAGGACATAGCGCCGGCTGATAACAGAGAGCACCAGAAATACCTGCACAGGACCTGCTCTACACAGCTGAGGCTGAAGGACCTGCGGTGACGTCACAATCATGTGCCCATACCTGAAGCAGCGGCAGAGTATACTAGGCTGAAGGACCTGCAGTGACGTCACAATCATGTGCCCATACCTGAAGCAGCGGCAGAGTATACTAGGCTGAAGGACCTGCGGTGACGTCACAATCATGTGCCCATACCTGAAGCAGCGGCAGAGTATACTAGGCTGAAGGACCTGCGGTGACGTCACAATCATGTGCCCATACCTGAAGCAGCGGCAGAATATACTAGGCTGAAGGACTTGCGGTGACGTCTTCGCCATGTGATCCATCACGTGAGGTAAATAGCGGACCGGCGATGGCGATCATGTGACAGGAGGGGCGGAGCTCAGCAGTGGGAGGAGCTATGTGAGGGCGGGAGGGGAAAGAGACTGTGATAGCGGACAGTGCTGGGAGTTGTAGTTCCCACTTATATCGCCTGCCTGTAATATCCTCTGATAGCCATAATAACAGCGAGGACTCAGCTCACAGTTTATAAAGGACAGAAAGAGGAAAATGTAGCCCCACCCACTTCTACTTTGTCTCCGCCCATTCCCATCCATTTCTGTATGTGCTCCCTCCAGAGGTGTAGCTAGGGGCTCAGCACGGGGGCCAACATGTCCAGGTGGGCCCCCAGCTTAGGTATACCAATACTATCAGTATACGGTGACCATATAGCGGTATATAGTCATCTGACCCACATTGTCCTCACCTGCACCCCCATCCTGCTGCTACCCCAATTATATAATATATGATATAACCCCCCATAATGAATAATAACCCCAAGTGCATCTTTATATTAATAATGTCCGTGTGTACCCTGTATAAATAGTGCCCCTTATTAATAATGTCCGTGTGTGCCCTGTATAAATAGTGCCCCTTATTAATAATGTCCGTGTGTGCCCTGTATAAATAGTGCCCCTTATTAATAATGTCCGTGTGTACCCTGTATAAATAGTGCCCCTTATTAATAATGTCCGTGTGTACCCTGTATAAATAGTGCCCCTTATTAATAATGTCCGTGTGTACCCTGTATAAATAGTGCCCCTTATTAATAATGTCCGTGTGTACCCTGTATAAATAGTGCCCCTTATTAATAATGTCCGTGTGTACCCTGTATAAATAGTGCCCCTTATTAATAATGTCCGTGTGTACCCTGTATAAATAGTGCCCCTTATTAATAATGTCCGTGTGTGCCCTGTATAAATAGTGCCCCTTATTAATAATGTCCGTGTGTACCCCTGTATAAATAGTGCCCCTTATTAATAATGTCCGTGTGTACCCTGTATAAATAGTGCCCCTTATTAATAATGTCCGTGTGTACCCTGTATAAATAGTGCCCCTTATTAATAATGTCCGTGTGTACCCTGTATAAATAGTGCCCCTTATTAATAATGTCCGTGTGTACCCTGTATAAATAGTGCCCCTTATTAATAATGTCCGTGTGTACCCTGTATAAATAGTGCCCCTTATTAATAATGTCCGTGTGTACCCTGTATAAATAGTGCCCCTTATTAATAATGTCCGTGTGTACCCTGTATAAATAGTGCCCCTTATTAATAATGTCCGTGTGTACCCTGTATAAATAGTGCCCCTTATTAATAATGTCCGTGTGTACCCTGTATATGTGCCCCTTATTAATAATGTCCCTGTGTACCCTGTATAAATAGTGCCCCTTTTTGTCCGTGTGTCCCTGTATAATAGTGCCCCTTATTAATAATGTCTGTGTGTACCCTGTATAAATAGTGCCCCTTATTAATAATGTCCGTGTGTACCCTGTATACATAGTGCCCCTTATTAATAATGTCCGTGTGTACCTTGTATAAATAGTGCCCCTTATTAATAATGTCCGTGTGTACCCTGTATAAATAGTGCCCCTTATTAATAATGTCCCTGTGTGCCCTGTATAAATAGTGCCCCTTATTAATAATGTCCGTGTGTACCCTGTATAAATAGTGCCCCTTATTAATAATGTCCATGTGTACCCTGTATAAATAGTGCGCCTTATTAATAATGTCCGTGTGCACCCTGTATAAATAGTGCCCCTTATTAATAACGTCCGTGTGTGCCCTGTATAAATAGTGCCCCTTATTAATAATGTCCGTGTGTACCCTGTATAAATAGTGCCCATTATTAATAATGTCCGTGTGTACCCTGTATAAATAGTGCCCCTTATTAATAATGTCCGTGTGTACCCTGTATAAATAGTGCCCCTTATTAATAATGTCCCTGTGTACCCTGTATAAATAGTGCCCCTTATTAATAATGTCCGTGTGTACCCTGTATAAATAGTGCCCCTTATTAATAATGTCCGTGTGTACCCTGTATAAATAGTGCCCCTTATTAATAATGTCCGTGTGTACCCTGTATAAATAGTGCCCCTTATTAATAATGTCCGTGTGTGCCCTGTATAAATAGTGCCCCTTATTAATAATGTCCGTGTGTACCCCCTGTATAAATAGTGCCCCTTATTAATAATGTCCTTGTGTACCCCCTGTATAAATAGTGCCCCTTATTAATAATTTCCGTGTGTATCCTGTATAAATAGTGCCCCTTATTAATAATGTCCTTGTGTACCCTGTATAAATAGTGCCCCTTATTAATAATGTCTGTGTGTACCCTGTATAAATAGTGCCCCTTATTAATAATGTCCGTGTGTACCCTGTATAAATAGTGCCCCTTATTAATAATGTCCGTGTGTACCCTGTATAAATAGTGCCCCTTATTAATAATGCCCGTGTGTACCCTATATAAATAGTGCCCCTTATTAATAATGTCCGTGTGTACCCTGTATAAATAGTGCCCCTTATTAATAATGTCCGCATGTACCCTGTATAAATAGTGCCCCTTATTAATAATGTCCGTGTGTACCCTGTATAAATAGTGCCCCTTATTAATAATGTCCATGTGTGCCCTGTATAAATAGTGCCCCTTATTAATAATGTCCGTGTGTACCCTGTATAAATAGTGCCTGTTATTAATAATGTCCGTGTGTGCCCTGTATAAATAGTGCCCCTTATTAATAATGTCCGTGTGTGCCCTGTATAAATAGTGCCCCTTATTAATAATGTCCTTGTGTACCCCCTGTATAAATAGTGCCCCTTATTAATAATTTCCGTGTGTATCCTGTATAAATAGTGCCCCTTATTAATAATGTCCTTGTGTACCCTGTATAAATAGTGCCCCTTATTAATAATGTCTGTGTGTACCCTGTATAAATAGTGCCCCTTATTAATAATGTCCGTGTGTACCCTGTATAAATAGTGCCCCTTATTAATAATGTCCGTGTGTACCCTGTATAAATAGTGCCCCTTATTAATAATGTCCATGTGTGCCCTGTATAAATAGTGCCCCTTATTAATAATGTCCGTGTGTACCCTGTATAAATAGTGCCTGTTATTAATAATGTCCGTGTGTGCCCTGTATAAATAGTGCCCCTTATTAATAATGTCCGTGTGTGCCCTGTATAAATAGTGCCCCTTATTAATAATGTCCGTGTGTGCCCTGTATAAATAGTGCCCCTTATTAATAATGTCTGTGTGTACCCTGTATAAATAGTGCCCCTTATTAATAATGTCCGTGTGTACCCTGTATAAATAGTGCCCCTTATTAATAATGTCCGTGTGTACCCTGTATAAATAGTGCCCTTATTAATAATGTCCGTGTGTACCCTGTATAAATAGCGCCCCTTATTAATAATGTCCGCATGTACCCTGTATAAATAGTGCCCCTTATTAATAATGTCCGTGTGTGCCCTGTATAAATAGCGCCCCTTATTAATAATGTCCATGTGTACCCTGTATAAATAGTGCCCCTTATTAATAATGTCCGTGTGTACCCCCTGTATAAATTGTGCCCCTTATTAATAATGTCCGTGTGTACCCTGTATAAATAGTGCCCCTTATTAATAATGTCCGTGTGTACCCTGTATAAATAGTGCCCCTTATTAATAATGTCCGTGTGTACCCTGTATAAATAGTGCCCCTTATTAATAATGTCCGTGTGTACCCTGTATAAATAGTGCCCCTTATTAATAATGTCCATGTGTACCCTGTATAAATAGTGCCCCTTATTAATAATGTCCGTGTGTACCCCCTGTATAAATAGTGCCCCTTATTAATAATGTCCGTGTGTACCCTGCATAAATAGTGCCCCTTATTAATAATGTCCGTGTGTGCCCTGTATAAATAGTGCCCCTTATTAATAATGTCTGTGTACCCTGTATAAATAGTGCCCATTATTAATAATGTCCGTGTGTACCCTGTATAAATAGTGCCCCTTATTAATAATGTCCGTGTGTACCCCCTGTATAAATAGTGCCCCTTATTAATAATGTCCGTGTGTACCCCCTGTATAAATAGTGCCCCTTATTAATAATGTCCGTGTGTGCCCTGTATAAACAGTGCCACTTATTAATAATGTCTGTGTACCCTGTATAAATAGTGCCCCTTATTAATAATGTCCGTGTGTGCCCTGTATAAATAGTGCCCCTTATTAATAATGTCTGTGTACCCTGTATAAATAGTGCCCATTATTAATAATGTCCGTGTGTACCCTGTATAAATAGTGCCCCTTATTAATAATGTCCGTGTGCACCCTGTATAAATAGTGCCCCTTATTAATAATGCCCGTGTGCACCCCCTGTATAAATAGTGTCCATTATTAATAATGTCCGTGTGCACCCTGTATAAATAGTGCCCCTTATTAATAATGTCCATGTGTGCCCTGTATAAATAGTGCCCCTTATTAATAATGTCCGTGTGTACCCTGTATACATAGTGCCCCTTATTAATAATGTCCGTGTGTACCCTTTATAAATAGTGCCCCTTATTAATAATGTCCGTGTGTATCCTGTATAAATAGTGCCCCTTATTAATAATGTCCGTGTGTGCCCTGTATAAATAGTGCCCCTTATTAATAATGTCCTTGTGTACCCTGTATAAATAGTGCCCCTTATTAATAATGTCCGTGTGTACCCTGTATAAATAGTGCCCCTTATTAATAATGTCCGTGTGTACCCTGTATAAATAGTGCCCCTTATTAATAATGTCCGTGTGTACCCTGTATACATAGTGCCCCTTATTAATAATGTCCCTGTGTACCCTGTATAAATAGTGCCCATTATTAATAATGTCCGTGTGTACCCTGTATAAATAGTGCCCCTTATTAATAATGTCCGTGTGTACCCTGTATACATAGTGCCCCTTATTAATAATGTCCCTGTGTACCCTGTATAAATAGTGCCCATTATTAATAATGTCCGTGTGTACCCTGTATAAATAGTGCCCCTTATTAATAATGTCCGTGTGTGCCCTGTATAAATAGTGCCCCTTATTAATAATGTCCATGTGTACCCTGTATAAATAGTGCCCCTTATTAATAATGTCCGTGTGTACCCCCTGTATAAATTGTGCCCCTAATTAATAATGTCTGTGTACCCTGTATAAATAGTGCCCCTTATTAATAATGTCCGTGTGTACCCTGTATAAATAGTGCCCCGTATTAATAATGTCCGTGTGTACCCTGTATAAATAGTGCCCCTTATTAATAATGTCCTTGTGTGCCCTGTATAAATAGTGCCCCTTATTAATAATGTCTGCGTGTACCCCCTGTATAAATAGTGCCCCTTATTAATAATGTCCGTGTGTACCCTGTATAAATAGTGTCCCTTATTAATAATGTCCGTGTGTACCCTGTATAAATAGTGTCCCTTATTAATAATGTCCGTGTGTACCCTGTATAAATAGTGCCCCTTATTAATAATGTCCATGTGTACCCTGTATAAATAGTGCCCCTTATTAATAATGTCCGTGTGTACCCTGTATACATAGTGCCCCATATTAATAATGTCCGTGTGTACCCTGTGTAAATAGTGCCCCTTATTAATAATGTCAGTGTGTACCCTGTATAAATAGTGCCCCTTATTAATAATGTCCGTGTGTGCCCTGTATAAATAGTGCCCATTATTAATAATGTCCGTGTGTACCCTGTATAAATAGTGCCCATTATTAATAATGCCCGTTTGTACCCTGTATAAATAGTGCCCCTTATTAATAATGTCCGTGTGTACCCTGTATAAATAGTGCCCCTTATTAATAATGTCCGTGTGTACCCTGTATAAATAGCGCCCCTTATTAATAATGTCCGTGTGTACCCTGTATAAATAGTGCCCCTTATTAATAATGCCCGTGTGTACCCTGTATAAATAGTGCCCCTTATTAATAATGTCCGTGTGTACCCTGTATAAATAGTGCCCCTTATTAATAATGTCCGTGTGTACCCTGTATAAATAGTGCCCCTTATTAATAATGTCCGTGTGTACTCTGTATAAATAGTGCCCCTTATTAATAATGTCCTTGTGTACCCTGTATAAATAGTGCCCCTTATTAATAATGTCCGTGTGTACCCTGTATAAATAGTGCCCCTTATTAATAATGTCCGTGTGTACCCTGTATAAATAGTGCCCCTTATTAATAATGTCCGTGTGTACCCTGTATAAATAGTGCCCCTTATTAATAATGCCCGTGTGTACCCTGTATAAATAGTGCCCCTTATTAATAATGTCCGTGTGTACCCTGTATAAATAGTGCCCCTTATTAATAATGTCCGTTTGTACCCTGTATAAATAGTGCCCCTTATTAATAATGTCCGTGTGTACCCTTTATAAATAGTGCCCCTTATTAATAATGTCTGTGTACCCTGTATAAATAGTGCCCATTATTAATAATGTCCGTGTGTACCCTATATAAATAGTGCCCCTTATTAATAATGTCCGCGTGTACCCCTGTATAAATAGTGCCCATTATTAATAATGTCCGCGTGTACCCCCTGTATAAATAGTGCCCATTATTAATAATGTCCGTGTGTACCCTGTATAAATAGTGCCCCTTATTAATAATGTCTGTGTACCCTGTATAAATAGTGCCCCTTATTAATAATGTCCGTGTGTGCCCTGTATAAATAGTGCCCCTTATTAATAATGTCCGTGTGTACCCTGTATAAATAGTGTCCCTTATTAATAATGTCCATGTGTACCCTGTATAAATAGTGCCCCTTATTAATAATGTCCGTGTGTACCCTGTATAAATAGTGCCCCTTATTAATAATGTCCATGTGTACCCTGTATAAATAGTGCCCCTTATTAATAATGTCCGTGTGTACCCTGTATAAATAGTGCCCCTTATTAATAATGTCCGTGTGTACCCTGTATAAATAGTGCCCCTTATTAATAATGTCCGCGTGTACCCCCTGTATAAATAGTGCCCATTATTAATAATAATGTCCGTGTGTACCCTGTATAAATAGTGCCCCTTATTAATAATGTCCGTGTGTACCCTGTATAAATAGTGCCCCTTATTAATAATGTCCGTGTGTACCCTGTATAAATAGTGCCCCTTATTAATAATGTCTGTGTACCCTGTATAAATAGTGCCCCTTATTAATAATGTCTGTGTACCCTGTATAAATAGTGCCCCTTATTAATAATGTCCGTGTGTACCCTGTATAAATAGTGCCCCTTATTAATAATGTCCGTGTGTACCCTGTATAAATAGTGCCCCTTATTAATAATGTCCGTGTGTACCCTGTATAAATAGTGCCCCTTATTAATAATGTCCGTGTGTACCCTGTATAAATAGTGCCCCTTATTAATAATGTCCGTGTGTACCCTGTATAAATAGTGCCCCTTATTAATAATGTCCTTGTGTACCCTGTATAAATAGTGCCCCTTATTAATAATGTCTGTGTACCCTGTATAAATAGTGCCCCTTATTAATAATGTCTGTGTACGCTGTATAAATAGTGCCCCTTATTAATAATGTCCGTGTGTACCCTGTATAAATAGTGCCCCTTATTAATAATGTCTGTGTACCCTGTATAAATAGTGCCCCTTATTAATAATGTCCGTGTGTACCCTGTATAAGTAGTGCCCCTTATTAATAATGTCCGTGTGTACCCTGTATAAATAGTGCGCCTTATTAATAATGTCCGCGTGTACCCCCTGTATAAATAGTGCCCATTATTAATAATGTCCGTGTGTACCCTGTATAAATAGAGCCCCTTATTAATAATGTCCGTGTGTACTCTGTATAAATAGAGCCCCTTATTAATAATGTCCGTGTACCCTGTATAAATAGTGCCCCTTATTAATAATGTCCGTGTGTACTCTGTATAAATAGAGCCCCTTATTAATAATGTCCGTGTGTGCCCTGTATAAATAGTGCCCCTTATTAATAATGTCCGTGTGTACCCCCTGTATAAATAGAGCCCCTTATTAATAATGTCCGTGTGTACCCTGTATAAATAGTGCCCCTTATTAATAATGTCCGTGTGTACCCTGTATAAATAGTGCTCCTTATTAATAATGTCCGTGTGTACCCTGTATAAATAGTGCCCCTTATTAATAATGTCCGTGTGTACCCTGTATAAATAGTGCCCCTTATTAATAATGTCCGTGTGTACCCTGTATAAATAGTGCCCCTTATTAATAATGTCCGTGTGTGCCCTGTATAAATAGTGCCCATTATTAATAATGTCCGTGTGTACCCTGTATAAATAGTGCCCCTTATTAATAATGTCCGTGTGTACTCTGTATAAATAGAGCCCCTTATTAATAATGTCCGTGTGTACTCTGTATAAATAGAGCCCCTTATTAATAATGTCCGTGTGTACCCTGTATAAATAGTGCCCCTTATTAATAATGTCCGTGTGTACCCCCTGTATAAATAGAGCCCCTTATTAATAATGTCCGTGTGTACCCTGTATAAATAGTGCCCCTTATTAATAATGTCCGTGTGTACCCTGTATAAATAGTGCCCCTTATTAATAATGTCCGTGTGTACCCTGTATAAATAGTGCCCCTTATTAATAATGTCCGTGTGTACCCTGTATAAATAGTGCCCCTTATTAATAATGTCCGTGTGTACCCTGTATAAATAGTGCCCCTTATTAATAATGTCCGTGTGTACCCTGTATAAATAGTGCCCCTTATTAATAATGTCCGTGTGTACCCTGTATAAATAGTGCCCCTTATTAATAATGTCCGTGTGTGCCCTGTATAAATAGCGCCCCTTATTAATAATGTCCATGTGTACCCTGTATAAATAGTGCCCCTTATTAATAATGTCCGTGTGTACCCCCTGTATAAATTGTGCCCCTTATTAATAATGTCCGTGTGTACCCTGTATAAATAGTGCCCCTTATTAATAATGTCCGTGTGTACCCTGTATAAATAGTGCCCCTTATTAATAATGTCCGTGTGTACCCTGTATAAATAGTGCCCCTTATTAATAATGTCCGTGTGTACCCTGTATAAATAGTGCCCCTTATTAATAATGTCCATGTGTACCCTGTATAAATAGTGCCCCTTATTAATAATGTCCGTGTGTACCCCCTGTATAAATAGTGCCCCTTATTAATAATGTCCGTGTGTACCCTGCATAAATAGTGCCCCTTATTAATAATGTCCGTGTGTGCCCTGTATAAATAGTGCCCCTTATTAATAATGTCTGTGTACCCTGTATAAATAGTGCCCATTATTAATAATGTCCGTGTGTACCCTGTATAAATAGTGCCCCTTATTAATAATGTCCGTGTGTACCCCCTGTATAAATAGTGCCCCTTATTAATAATGTCCGTGTGTACCCCCTGTATAAATAGTGCCCCTTATTAATAATGTCCGTGTGTGCCCTGTATAAACAGTGCCACTTATTAATAATGTCTGTGTACCCTGTATAAATAGTGCCCCTTATTAATAATGTCCGTGTGTGCCCTGTATAAATAGTGCCCCTTATTAATAATGTCTGTGTACCCTGTATAAATAGTGCCCATTATTAATAATGTCCGTGTGTACCCTGTATAAATAGTGCCCCTTATTAATAATGTCCGTGTGCACCCTGTATAAATAGTGCCCCTTATTAATAATGCCCGTGTGCACCCCCTGTATAAATAGTGTCCATTATTAATAATGTCCGTGTGCACCCTGTATAAATAGTGCCCCTTATTAATAATGTCCATGTGTGCCCTGTATAAATAGTGCCCCTTATTAATAATGTCCGTGTGTACCCTGTATACATAGTGCCCCTTATTAATAATGTCCGTGTGTACCCTTTATAAATAGTGCCCCTTATTAATAATGTCCGTGTGTATCCTGTATAAATAGTGCCCCTTATTAATAATGTCCGTGTGTGCCCTGTATAAATAGTGCCCCTTATTAATAATGTCCTTGTGTACCCTGTATAAATAGTGCCCCTTATTAATAATGTCCGTGTGTACCCTGTATAAATAGTGCCCCTTATTAATAATGTCCGTGTGTACCCTGTATAAATAGTGCCCCTTATTAATAATGTCTGTGTACCCTGTATAAATAGTGCCCCTTATTAATAATGTCCGTGTGTACCCTGTATAAATAGTGCCCCGTATTAATAATGTCCGTGTGTACCCTGTATAAATAGTGCCCCTTATTAATAATGTCCTTGTGTGCCCTGTATAAATAGTGCCCCTTATTAATAATGTCTGCGTGTACCCCCTGTATAAATAGTGCCCCTTATTAATAATGTCCGTGTGTACCCTGTATAAATAGTGTCCCTTATTAATAATGTCCGTGTGTACCCTGTATAAATAGTGTCCCTTATTAATAATGTCCGTGTGTACCCTGTATAAATAGTGCCCCTTATTAATAATGTCAGTGTGTACCCTGTATAAATAGTGCCCCTTATTAATAATGTCCGTGTGTACCCTGTATACATAGTGCCCCATATTAATAATGTCCGTGTGTACCCTGTGTAAATAGTGCCCCTTATTAATAATGTCAGTGTGTACCCTGTATAAATAGTGCCCCTTATTAATAATGTCCGTGTGTGCCCTGTATAAATAGTGCCCATTATTAATAATGTCCGTGTGTACCCTGTATAAATAGTGCCCATTATTAATAATGCCCGTTTGTACCCTGTATAAATAGTGCCCCTTATTAATAATGTCCGTGTGTACCCTGTATAAATAGTGCCCCTTATTAATAATGTCCGTGTGTACCCTGTATAAATAGCGCCCCTTATTAATAATGTCCGTGTGTACCCTGTATAAATAGTGCCCCTTATTAATAATGCCCGTGTGTACCCTGTATAAATAGTGCCCCTTATTAATAATGTCCGTGTGTACCCTGTATAAATAGTGCCCCTTATTAATAATGTCCGTGTGTACCCTGTATAAATAGTGCCCCTTATTAATAATGTCCGTGTGTACTCTGTATAAATAGTGCCCCTTATTAATAATGTCCTTGTGTACCCTGTATAAATAGTGCCCCTTATTAATAATGTCCGTGTGTACCCTGTATAAATAGTGCCCCTTATTAATAATGTCCGTGTGTACCCTGTATAAATAGTGCCCCTTATTAATAATGCCCGTGTGTACCCTGTATAAATAGTGCCCCTTATTAATAATGTCCGTGTGTACCCTGTATAAATAGTGCCCCTTATTAATAATGTCCGTTTGTACCCTGTATAAATAGTGCCCCTTATTAATAATGTCCGTGTGTACCCTTTATAAATAGTGCCCCTTATTAATAATGTCTGTGTACCCTGTATAAATAGTGCCCATTATTAATAATGTCCGTGTGTACCCTATATAAATAGTGCCCCTTATTAATAATGTCCGCGTGTACCCCTGTATAAATAGTGCCCATTATTAATAATGTCCGCGTGTACCCCCTGTATAAATAGTGCCCATTATTAATAATGTCCGTGTGTACCCTGTATAAATAGTGCCCCTTATTAATAATGTCTGTGTACCCTGTATAAATAGTGCCCCTTATTAATAATGTCCGTGTGTGCCCTGTATAAATAGTGCCCCTTATTAATAATGTCCGTGTGTACCCTGTATAAATAGTGTCCCTTATTAATAATGTCCATGTGTACCCTGTATAAATAGTGCCCCTTATTAATAATGTCCGTGTGTACCCTGTATAAATAGTGCCCCTTATTAATAATGTCCATGTGTACCCTGTATAAATAGTGCCCCTTATTAATAATGTCCGTGTGTACCCTGTATAAATAGTGCCCCTTATTAATAATGTCCGTGTGTACCCTGTATAAATAGTGCCCCTTATTAATAATGTCCGCGTGTACCCCTGTATAAATAGTGCCCATTATTAATAATAATGTCCGTGTGTACCCTGTATAAATAGTGCCCCTTATTAATAATGTCCGTGTGTACCCTGTATAAATAGTGCCCCTTATTAATAATGTCCGTGTGTACCCTGTATAAATAGTGCCCCTTATTAATAATGTCTGTGTACCCTGTATAAATAGTGCCCCTTATTAATAATGTCTGTGTACCCTGTATAAATAGTGCCCCTTATTAATAATGTCCGTGTGTACCCTGTATAAATAGTGCCCCTTATTAATAATGTCCGTGTGTACCCTGTATAAATAGTGCCCCTTATTAATAATGTCCGTGTGTACCCTGTATAAATAGTGCCCCTTATTAATAATGTCCGTGTGTACCCTGTATAAATAGTGCCCCTTATTAATAATGTCCGTGTGTACCCTGTATAAATAGTGCCCCTTATTAATAATGTCCTTGTGTACCCTGTATAAATAGTGCCCCTTATTAATAATGTCTGTGTACCCTGTATAAATAGTGCCCCTTATTAATAATGTCTGTGTACGCTGTATAAATAGTGCCCCTTATTAATAATGTCCGTGTGTACCCTGTATAAATAGTGCCCCTTATTAATAATGTCTGTGTACCCTGTATAAATAGTGCCCCTTATTAATAATGTCCGTGTGTACCCTGTATAAGTAGTGTCCCTTATTAATAATGTCCGTGTGTACCCTGTATAAATAGTGCGCCTTATTAATAATGTCCGCGTGTACCCCCTGTATAAATAGTGCCCATTATTAATAATGTCCGTGTGTACCCTGTATAAATAGAGCCCCTTATTAATAATGTCCGTGTGTACTCTGTATAAATAGAGCCCCTTATTAATAATGTCCGTGTACCCTGTATAAATAGTGCCCCTTATTAATAATGTCCGTGTGTACTCTGTATAAATAGAGCCCCTTATTAATAATGTCCGTGTGTGCCCTGTATAAATAGTGCCCCTTATTAATAATGTCCGTGTGTACCCCCTGTATAAATAGAGCCCCTTATTAATAATGTCCGTGTGTACCCTGTATAAATAGTGCCCCTTATTAATAATGTCCGTGTGTACCCTGTATAAATAGTGCTCCTTATTAATAATGTCCGTGTGTACCCTGTATAAATAGTGCCCCTTATTAATAATGTCCGTGTGTACCCTGTATAAATAGTGCCCCTTATTAATAATGTCCGTGTGTACCCTGTATAAATAGTGCCCCTTATTAATAATGTCCGTGTGTGCCCTGTATAAATAGTGCCCATTATTAATAATGTCCGTGTGTACCCTGTATAAATAGTGCCCCTTATTAATAATGTCCGTGTGTACTCTGTATAAATAGAGCCCCTTATTAATAATGTCCGTGTGTACTCTGTATAAATAGAGCCCCTTATTAATAATGTCCGTGTGTACCCTGTATAAATAGTGCCCCTTATTAATAATGTCCGTGTGTACCCCCTGTATAAATAGAGC
>CAMRHE010001445.1:0-98437 GCA_947044405.1 Leptodactylus fallax | reverse complement strand
CAGACGGAGGGGGCGCTCTCCTCCTAATTGTACAGACTAGACGGAGGGGGCGCTCTCCTCCTAATATAAGGACAGACTAGACGGAGGGGGCGCTCTCCTCCTAATATAAGACAGACTAGACGGAGGGGCGCTCTCCTCCTAATATAAGGGTACAGACTAGACGGGGGGGGGCGCTCCTCCTAATATATGTACAGACTAGACGGAGGGGGCGCTCTCCTCCTAATATATGTACAGACTAGACGGAGGGGCGCTCTCCTCCTAATATAAGGACAGACTAGACGGAGGGGGCGCTCCTCCTAATATAAGGACAGACTAGACGGAGGGGGCGCTCTCCTCCTAATATAAGGACAGACTAGACGGAGGAGGGCGCTCTCCTCCTAATATATGTACAGACTAGACGGAGGGGGCGCTCTCCTCCTAATATAAGGACAGACTAGACGGAGGGGCGCTCTCCTCCTAATATAAGGACAGACTAGACGGAGGGGGCGCTCTCTCCTAATATAAGGACAGACTAGACGGAGGGGGCGCTCTAAATATAAGGACAGACTAGAGGGGGGGCGCTCTCCTCCTAATATATGTACAGACTAGACGGAGGGGGCGCTCTCCTCCTAATATAAGAGCAGACTAGACGGAGGGGCGCTCTCCTCCCAATATATATACAGACTAGACGGAGGGGGCGCTCTCCTCCTAATATAAGGACAGACCTAGATGGAGGGGCGCTCTCCTCCCAATATATGTACAGACTAGACGGAGGGGCGCTCTCCCTCCTAATATATGTACAGACTAGAGGAGGGGGCGCCCCCCCCCTAATATAGACAGACTAGACGGAGGGGGCGCTCCTCCTAATATATGTACAGACTAGACGGAGGGCGCGCTCTCCTCCTAATATATATACAGACTAGACGGAGGGCGCGCTCCTCCTAATATATGTACAGACTAGACGGAGGGGGCGCTCTCCTCCTAATATATGTACAGACTAGACGGAGGGGGCGCTCTCCCTCCAATATATGTACAGACTAGAGGGGGCGCTCCCCATATTGTACAGACTAGACGGAGGGGGCGCTCTCCTCCTAATATATGTACAGACTAGACGGAGGGGCGCTCTCCTCCTAATATAAGGACAACCTAGACGGAGGGGGCGCTCTCCTCCTAATATATGTACAGACTAGACGGAGGGGGCCCCCCCCCCTAATATAAGGACAGACTAGACGGAGGGGGCGCTCTCCTCCTAATATATGTACAGACTAGACGGAGGGCCCCCCCCAAAAAAAAACCACAAGCCGAGGGGGCGCCCCCCTCCTAATATAAGGACAGACTAGACGGAGGGGCGCCCCCCCCCCAAAAAAAGGACGACTAGCGCGCACTCCTTCTCCTTCTCCCTCCCTCTCCTGGACACACTTACACAGGACTTCTGATAAGATGATAGAAATGTAGTACACTTACCTCTCCGCTCAGCAGGTAGATGATCTCCAAGGTCAAGTCTAATATTCTTCTGGTGATCTCATTCCTGTCCTTGTCCATCCTTGGTGGTCATTCAGGAGTGTTCTGGAGAAGAAGAGGAGGACACTGGAGGATTTATATCCACGTGACACGTCCGAGCTCACCGACACCGCGCCGTCTATATCCGCATGTGTAACCTGTAATTCTGTCTCATGTACTTACCTCAGGCTGATAACAGGCAGAGCAGAGAGAGCTCCGCCCACAACACACAGCAGTGACCGAGCCCAGGAGCTGCTCTGTATCTGTACACGGCAAGAGCTGCAGGACCTGGGATGACGTCACTGTCATGTGATTAGTCATGTGACATGAGTGGGCGGAGCTACTGAGCTGTCTGCTTTCTTTCTGAGCTATAGAAGACACTGAGGGGCCCGAACATGGAGCCACTACAACTGCCTAGCAAAGGGGCCACAACCATCTCTACACTCACAGCTAGAGACTCAAATTATGCAGACAGTATCACACATGATAGGATTAGATACGTCAATGTCCAAGCTGAACACGTTCAGTATGTTACGGTATCTTTTTGGACAAAAAGACATGTCTGACTATAAGACGCACCCCAGGTTTAAACAAAAAAAATAAGGATTAGGCCGGGGGTCGACTAACATGGCATTATACTGTCGGGGCTCTAACGTGGCATTATACTGTGTGGGGGCACTAACGTGGCATTATACTGTGTGGGGGAACTAACGTGGCATTATACTGTGTGGGGGAACTAACGTGGCATTATACTGTGTGGGGGCACTAACATAGCATTATACTGTGTGGGGGCTCTAACGTGGCATTATACTGTGTGGGGGCACTAACGTGGCATTATACTGTGTGGGGGCACTAACGTGGCATTATACTGTGTGGGGGCACTAACATGGCATTATACTGTGTGGGGACTCTAACGTGGCATTATACTGTGCAGGGGGCACTAACATGGCATTATACTGTGCCGGGGCCACTAACATAGCATTATACTGTGTGGGGGCACTAACGTGGCATTATACTGTGCAGGGGGCACTAACATAGCATTATACTGTGTGGGGGCGACTAACATGGCATTATACTGTGTGGGGGCTCTAACGTGGCATTATACTGTGTGGGGGCACTAACGTGGCATTATACTGTGTGGGGGCTCTAACGTGGCATTATACTGTGTGGGGGCTCTGACGTGGCATTATACTGTGCAGGGGGCACTAACATGGCATTATACTGTGCCGGGGCCACTAACATAGCATTATACTGTGTGGGGGCACTAACATGGCATTATACTGTGTGGGGGCTCTAACGTGGCATTATACTGTGTGGGGGCACTAACGTGGCATTATACTGTGCAGGGGGCACTAACGTGGCATTATACTGTGCAGGGGCACTAACATGGCATTATACTGTGTGGGGGCTCTAACGTGGCATTATACTGTGTGGGGGCTCTAACGTGGCATTATACTGTGTGGGGGCACTAACGTGGCATTATACTGTGTGGGGGCACTAACGTGGCATTATACTGTGTGGGGGCACTAACGTGGCATTATACTGTGTGGGGGCACTAACGTGGCATTATACGGTGTGGGGGCACTAACGTGGCATACTGTGTGGGGGCTCTAACGTGGCATTATACTGTGTGGGGGCTCTAACGTGGCATTATACTGTGTGGGGGCTCTAACGTGGCATTATACTGTGCAGGGGGCACTAACGTGGCATTATACTGTGTGGGGGCACTAACGTGGCATACTGTGTGGGGGCTCTAACGTGGCATTATACTGTGTGGGGGCTCTAACATGGCATTATACTGTGTGGGGGCACTAACGTGGCATTATACTGTGTGGGGGTACTAATGTGGCATTATATTGTGCAGGGGGCATTAACGTGGCATTATATTGTGCAGGGGCACTAACGTGGCATTATACTGTGTGGGGGCACTAACGTGGCATTATACTGTGCAGGGGGCATTAACGTGGCATTATATTGTGCAGGGGGTACTAACGTGGAATTATATTGTGCAGGGGGCACTAACGTAACAGTATACTGTGGGTGGGGGCATTAAGGAGCATTATACTGTGGGTGGAGTTAATGGGACATTAGAGCTCCCACACAGTATAACACCCCATTATTTTTCTTCCTCAGTAGCTCCTTAGCAGGACCGTCTTAACACATTGGTGGGTTCAGTGCAATGGTTTCATAAGTGGCCCTCCCCGTGACCACCACTTAGGAATACCCAACTTGCACAAATTATAATGCCTTCTTAGAGGCCCTAACACAGTATAATGCCTCCCTAGTTGCCCCTTGCAATATAATGTCCCCCTCCAGCTATCCCCACAGTTAATGTCCCCGTCCATCTGCCCCCAGTTTAACCCTTTCACTGCCTGGATTTTCAGATATTTTTTTCTCCTCTGGCTGCCGGGGCAATTTTCACAGTTTTGAGATGGACAAATAATACGTAAATTGCAACATTAAAAAATTATATTAACCCCCCCATACCTATATATTTTCTGAAAGTAGACACCTGCAGCATTGTCACAAAGGCACTTGGTACTGTATGCGAACTGACACCTTCATGTAATTTTTGATTTTGTATGTTTTATTAAAAAAAAAAAAATGCAAATAAATGTATATTAGTTGCTAAAAGTGGAAACCAAACAAAAAGTTATCTGCACCAAACCTCCTAAAAATAAGAGATCATATATACAATGCCTTGCGAAAGTATTCGGCCCCCTTGAACTTTTCAACCTTTTGCCACATTTAAGGCTTCAAACATAAGGATATAAAATTTTAATTTTTTGGTGAAGAATCAACAACAAGTGGGACACAATTGTGAAGTGGAACGAAATTTATTGGTTATTTTAAACTAAAATCCTGTAGTCTCAGGGTTCTGTTTAAAGTGCAGAGAGCATCATGAAGACCAAGGAACACACCAGGCAGGTCCGTGATACTGTTGTGAAGAAGTTTAAAGCCGGATTTGGATACAAAAAGATTTCCTAAACTTTAAACATCCCAAGGAGCACTGTGCAAGCGATCATATTGAAATGGAAGGAGTATCAGACCACTGCAAATCTACCAAGACCCGGCCGTCCCTCTAAAATTTCATCTCAGACAAGGACAAGACTGATCAGAGATGCAGCCAAGAGGCCCATGATCACGCTGGATGAACTGCAGAGATCTACAGCTGAGGTGGGGAGAGTCTGTCCATAGGACAACAATCAGTCGTACACTGCACAAATCTGGCCTATATGGAAGAGTGGCAAGAAGAAAGCCATTTCTCAAAGATATCCATAAAAAGTCACCTGGGAGACACCAAACATGTGGAAGAAGGTGCTCTGCTCAGAGGAAACCAAAATCCAACTTTTTGGCCACAATGCAAAACGATATGTTTGGCGTAAAAGCAACACAGCTCATCCCCCTGAACACACCATCCCCACTGTCACACATGGTGGTGGCAGCATCATGGTTTGGGCCTGCTTTTCTTCAGCAGGGACAGGGAAGATGGTTAAAATTGATGGGAAGATGGAAGGAGCCAAATACAGGACCATTCTGGAAGAAAACCTGTTGGAGTCTGCAAAAGACCTGAGACTGGGACGGAGATTTATCTTCCAACAAGACAATGATCCCAAACATAAAGCCAAATCTACAATGGAATGGTTCCCAAATAAACGTATCCAGGTGTTAGAATGGCCAAGTCACAGTCCAGACCTGAATCCAATCGAGAATCTGTGGAAAGAGCTGAAAACTGCTGTTCACAAACGCTCTCCATCCAACCTCACTGAGCTCCAGCTGTTTTCCAAGGAAGAACGGGCAAGAATTTCAGTCTCTCCATGTGCAAAACTGATAGAGACATACCCCAAGCGACTGCAGCTGTAATCGCAGCAAAAGGGGGCGCTACAAAGTATTAAGGGGGCCGAATAATTTGGCACGCCCCACTTTTCAGTTTATTTTTTACAAAAGTTTAAAATAACCAATAAATTTTGTTGCACTTCACAATTGTGTCCCACTTGTTGATTCTTCACCAAAAAATTAAAATTTTATATCTTTATGTTTGAAGCCTGAAATGTGGCAAAAGGTTGAAAAGTTCAAGGGGGCCGAATACTTTCACAAGGCACTGTATCACTAAGGACTACACCTGTATGTACATACACACGTGGACACAATTGTTGTTCCCCCTCCCTCATTTAATGAAAGAAAACCCCACAATGGTCACAGAAATAACTTGAATCTGATAAAAGTAATAATATATAAAAATTCTATGAAAATGAACAAATGAAAGTCAGACATTGCTTTCCAACCAGGCTGCAACATGAAACAGGCCTGGACAGAAATGAGGGTTCCCTTAATATTTAGTTGCACAACCTTTTGAGGCAATCCCTGCAATCAGACGATTCCTGTAACTGTCAATGAGACTTCTGCACCTCTCAGCAGGGATTTTGGCCGCTCCTCATGAGCAAACTGCTCCAGTTGTCTCGGGTGTGAAGGGTGCCTTTTCCAGACGACATGTTTCAGCTCCTTCCAATAGGATTTAGGTCAGGGCTCATAGAAGGCCACTTCAGAATAGTCCAATGTTTTCCTCTTAGCCATTCTTGGGGGTTTTTAGCTGTGTGTTTTGGGTCATTATCCTGTTGCAAGACCCATGACCTGTGACTGAGACCAAGCTTTCTGACACTGGGCAGCACATTTCTCTCTAGAATCCCTTGATAGTCTTGAGATTTCATTGTACCCTGCACAGGTTCAAGACACCCTGTGCCAGATGCAGCAAAGCAGCCCCAGAACATAACAGAGCCTCCTCCATGTCTCACAGTAGGGACAGTGTTCTTTTCAAGATAGGCTTCATTTTTCCATCTGTGAACATAGAGCTGATGTGCCTTGTCAAAAATTTAAATTTTTGTCTCATCTGTCCATAGGACATTCTCCCAGAAGCTTTGTGGCTTGTCAACATGTAAGTTTGGAAAATAACTTTTACCAATTTCAACTATTTCTAGTTACCTTTTTGGCGTTTTTCTCTCTTTATACAAGGGAGGGGCCCACCATTTTCCTCAAGGGGAGCAGCAAAAACCCTTACCCTCCACGTACATATCACTAAGGACTGGGACGCCTGTATGTACATATCACTAAGGACTACGCCTGTATGTACATATCACTAAGGACTACATCTGTATGTACATATCACTAAGGACTACGCCTGTATGTACATATCACTAAGGCCTACATCTGTATGTACAGTGGAGAAAAAAAGTATTTAGTCAGCCACCAATTGTGCAAGATCTCCCACTTTAAAAGTTGAGACAGGCCTGTAATTGACATAGGTAGACCTCAACTATAGTTACATAGTAGATGAGGTTGGATGAATACATCAGTCCATCAAGTCCAACCTATAACCCTTCAGTCCCCTACAGTGTTGATCCAGAGCAAGGCAAAAAACCCCATGAGGCTTATGCCAATTGCTCCATTTCATGGGAAAAAATTCCTTCCCGACTCCAATCTGGCAATCAGTATAAAACCCTGGATCAACGTGCCCTTAAAATCTAAAACCCATAACCCATAATGTTCTGTTCGAGAAAGGCATCCAGGCCCTCTTTGAACTTGTTCAATGAATCCACCATCACCACTTCCTGGGGCAGAGAGTTCCATATCCTCGCTGCTCTTACTGTAAAGAATCCTTTTCTATGTTGCTGGTGAAACTTTCTCTCCTCCAGACGTAGAGGATGTCCCCTTGTCACTGTCACTGGCCTAGGTGTAGAGGATGTCCCCTTGTCACTGTCACTGGCCTAGGTGTAGAAGACGTCCCCTTGTCACTGTCACCGGTCTAGGTGTAGAGGACGTCCCCTTGTCACTGTCACTGGCCTAGGTGTAGAGGATGTCCTCTTGTCACTGTCGCTGGCCTAGGTGTAGAGGACGTCCCCTTGTCACTGGCCTAGGTGTGAGAGGACGTCCCCTTGTCACTGTCACCGGTCTAGGTGTAGAGGATGTCCCCTTGTCACTGTCACCGGCCTAGGTATAGAGGACGTCCCCTTGTCACTGTCACTGGCCTAGGGGTAAAAAGATCATTAGAAAGTTCTTTGTGCTGTCCCTTCATGTATTTGTACATTGTTGTTAGATCTCCCTGTAGTCGTCTTTTCTCTAAACTGAATAACCCCAAGTTTGTTAATCTATCATTGTCCTCAAATCCACCCATTCCCCTAATAATTTTGGTTGCCCTTCTTTGCAATCTTTCTAGTTCGATTATGTCTTTCTTGTATACTGGGGCCCAGAATTGTGCACAATAGTCTAAGTGTGGCCGTACCAGTGATTTGTATAGAGACCTAGATATGTTCTTGTCATGAGAATCTAGACCTCTTTTGATACATCCCATAAATTTATTTGCCTTGGCAACCGCTGCCTGGCACTGGTCACTAAAGGTAAGCTTACTGTCCACCACAATCCCCAAGTCTTTTTCATTGGCAGTTTTACCCAGTAATTTACTATTAAGTACATAATCAGACATTTTATTTCATCGTCCAAAATGCATAACCTTACATTTGTCAATATTAAACTTCATTTGCCAGCTTCCTTAGATCCCCTTGTAATATTCTATTATCCTCCTCATTTTTGATTACCTTACAAAGTTTAGTATCATCTGCAAGTATGGACACCCTGCTTTGCAAACCGTCTACCAGGTCATTAATAAAGATATTAAACAGGAGAGGACCCGATACTGACCCCTGTGGCACCTCAATGGTGACTGTGACTCCTCTAATACTGACCCCTGTGGCACCCCACTGGTGACTGTGACCCCTCCAATACTGACCCCTGTGGCACCCCACTGGTGACTGTGACCCCTCCAATACTGACCCCTGTGGCACCCCACTGGCGACTGTGAACCCCAATACTGACCCCTGTGGCACCCCACTGGTAACTGTTACCCAGTCTGAATATTTACCATTAATAAGCACCCTCTGTTACCTATCAGTGATCCAGTTGTGAACCCAAATGCATATGTTTTCCCACAGTCCCAACATTCTCATTTTGCATACCAACCTTTTATGTGGTACAGTATCAAAAGCCTTTGAAAAGTCCAGATAAACCACGTCCACTGCATTACCCATGTCCAGATACACCACGCCCACTGCATTACACATGTCCAGATACACCACGTCCACTGCATTACCCATATCCAGTCTTGAACTGACCTATTCATAGAAGCTGATCAGATTAGTCTGACAGGACCGATTCCTCATATACCCATGCTGATTGGGTGTTATAAGAATATTTACATTGAGGTACTCCAGTTTGGCATCTCTAAGAAAGCTCTCAAATATCTTACCCACCACAGAGGTCAGACTTACTGGCCTGTAGTTTCCAGGGTCACTTTTAGACCCCTTTTTGAAAATTTGAACCACATTTGCTCTGCGCCAATCAAGTGGAACAGACCCAGTCATTACTGAATTCTTAAATATTAGATATAAGGGTCTGTCTATCACCGTGCATAATTCCCTCAGAACTCGGGGGGGTGTATGCCATCTGGACCTGCCGATTTCTCTATTTTAGTGTTTTGAAGGCGGCACCGCACTTCCTCCTGAGTTAAACAGGTGACATTTAATGGAGAGTTAACATTACCCCTAATCATGTCGCTGGCCATTGGATTTTCTTGTGTAAACACCGTAGAGAAGAAGACATGTAATAGTTGTGCTTTTTCCTCATCCTCCTCCACCATTACACCAAGATTATTTTTGAGAGGACCCACATTGTCAGTTTTTATTCTCTTGTTATTTATGTAATTGAAGAATATTTTTGGATTATTTTTACTTTCCTTGGCAATTTTTCTCTCAGCCTCGATCTTCGCCTCCTTTATTTGTCTTTTACATAATTTATTTTTCTCCTTATAGTTGTTTAATGCTGTGTCACTACTTTCTTTTTTTTAGCACTTTAAATGCTTCCTTTTTATCCCTCATTGCACTCCTCACCGTTATAGTTAGCCATATTGGTTTTCTATGATTTCTGGCCCACTTATTCCCATAAGGTGTATGTTTTTTACTGGTCCTATTTAGAAGGCTTTTGAAAATGTCCCATTTTGTTTGTGTTCCGGTCACTTTGAGGACATTGTCCCAGTTTATGCTGCTAAGCTCCTCTCTCTGCCGGTGACCATTGGCCTTCCTGAAGTTTAGTGTTTTTGTTCCCCCTCTACTGAACATTTTTTTAGTGTGTACAAGAAAACTTATTATGTTATGGTCACTGTTACCAATATGACCTCCGACCTCCACTTTTGACAATGTGTCAGGTTCATTTGTTAAAATTAGGTCCAAAAGTTCCTCGCCTCTTGTTGGGTCCTGCACTAGTTGTACTCGGTAATTGTCTTTTATTAGTGACAAAAACCTGTTCCCTTTGTTGGACCTGAAGGTTTCTGCCTCCCAGTTGATATCTGGGTAGTTGAAATCCCCCATAATAATGACTTTATTCTGCTTTGCGGCCTCATCTATTTGTTTTATTAGGACATTTTCAGCTTCTTCCATTATATTTGGAGATTTATAACAAACCCCTATCAGTATTTTATTATTCTTTGTTCCTCCCTTAATTTCCACCCATAAGGACTCCACATATTCATTTTCCTCCCAGATGTCCTCACGCAGGACTGGCTTAAGGCAGGATTTTACGTATAAGCAAACCCCCTCCCCCTTTCCTATTGGTAAGCTCCTTTCTAAACATAATGTACCCCTGTATATTTACAGCCCAGTCATAGCTGGAGTCCAGCCATGTCTATAGAGAATCCCCCGGTCACATCTATAGAGTCCAGCCATGTCTATAGAGAATCCCCCGGTCACATCTATAGAGTCCAGCCATGTCTATGGAGAATCACCCGGTCACATCTATAGAGTCCAGCCATGTCTATAGAGAATCCCCCGGTCACATCTATAGAGTCCAGCCATGTCTATAGAGAATCCCCCGGTCACATCTATAGAGTCCAACCATGTCTATAGAGAATCCCCCGGTCACATCTATAGAGTCCAGCCATGTCTATAGAGAATCCCCCGGTCACATCTATAGAGTCCAACCATGTCTATAGAGAATCCCCCGGTCACATCTATAGAGTCCAGCCATGTCTATAGAGAATCCCCCGGTCACATCTATAGAGTCCAGCCATGTCTATAGAGAATCCCCTGGTCACATCTATAGAGTCCAGTCATGTCTATAGAGAATCCCCTGGTCACATCTATAGAGTCCAGCCATGTCTATAGAGAATCCCCCGGTCACATCTATAGAGTCCAGCCATGTCTATAGAGAATCCCCCAGTCACATCTATACAGTCCAGTCATGTCTCACTTATCCTCACCATGTCATATTTCTCTTCCAACATTATCACTTCTAGTTCCTCCATCTTGTTAGTGAGGCTTCTGGCGTTAGTATACATACATTTCATGGATTTATCATTATCCCTACTCTTCCACTGCCTACTGACTGTTCTCACCCCTCCCCCCGCTCCACCCCTAGTTACATTATTTAGCCCTCTTTCCATTTCTACACTATCTCGCCCTCTACATCTGTTACCCTCCCCCCCAGTCCCTAGTTTAAACACTCCCCCAACCGTCTAGCCATCTTCTCCCCCAGCATATCTGCTCCCTCCCCATTGAGGTGCAGCCCATCCCTACCATAGGACCTGTAGCCCACAGCAAAGTCGGCCCAGATCTCCAGGACCCCAAACCCCTCCTTCCTACACCAGCTCTTGAGCCACTTGTTTACCTCCCTAATCTCCCGCTGCCTCTCCTGTGTGGCTCGCGGTACAGGGAGTATTTCTGAAAATACTACCTTGGAGGTCCTTGCCTTCAGCTTGCTCCCTAGAGCCCTGAAATCATTTTTAAGGAACTTCCACCTATCGCTAGCTTTGTCATTTGTGCCAACGTGCACCATGACCGCTGGATCCACCCCAGCCCCACCCAGTAATCTATCAACCCGATCCGCGATGTGTCGAACTCAAGCGCCAGGAAGACAACACATCGTACGACGATCCCGGTCTTTGTTGCAAATTGCCCTGTCTGTTCCCCTAATAATTGAATCCCCGACTACCAGCACCTGTCTAGGCTTCTCTGCACTCCTATCCCCCTTCTTACTGGAGCAGACATTCCCCTGGCGGTCAGAGGAAGTGTCTTACTGCAGCAGTGTTACCCCTGTACTGTCACCCCCAGCAGTGTTACCCCTGTACTGCCACCTCCCAGCAGTGTTACCCCTGTACTGTCACCTCCCAGCAGTGTTACCCCTGTACTAACATCCCCCTCATCTGCCAATTTAGCAAACTTGTTGGGGTGTGCCAGTTCAGGACTAACCTCCCTGGCACTCTTCCCTCTACCCCCGCTGCTTTCTGTCACCCAGCTAGCTGCCTCATGTTCCTGCCCCTCCATGCTACCATCCCCCTCTGCACTTACCCCAATGAGTTCCAGCTCTGTGAGCAACAAACTCCTTTCCAAGTTATCAATGGATCTCAGTCTTGCAATTTGCTCATTTAGATCCATGATCTGGGCTTCCAAATGTGCAACGTGCTTACATCTTACACAGCAGTACGCCCCCTCAAGTGGCTGCTGAAGCAGAGAATACATGCTGCAAGATATACACTAGACCACATTGGCAAGCATGGAGCACGTCTTACCTGACGGGGATTTTTTTTTTTTTTTTGTAAAGTTTGTCAGGGTTTGTCATAGGAAGTTATTTCCACAATTTTTGGAAAAAAATTCTGTACTTGGCACAGGGGTAAACGTCTTGATCCCAGGAATCTTAACAATGTGAAAATATTAGATTTTTTACAGTTAACCTTAAACAAAAACCTTTCTCCAAGTTCTCTAAAAGTACAAATTTCGGCCTTGAATTGTTTCTTTGATACACCTCTAGTGGATTATAGATGGATAAGGGGATGTACACAAGCTATCTCCGGACAGACCTTCTCTTAACCCTTACGTGACTCAGACATTTTTTATTTTTGTGTTTTCGTTTTTTACTCCCTGCATTCAAATACCCATAACCTTCTAATTTTTCCATTTATTTAGTCATATGAGTGCTTGATTTTTGTGTGACAAGTTGTACTTCAAAATGCAGATAGTACCTGTACTTCAGGTCCTATCCGCAAGAGAATCCAGTTCATCAAAAAGAGGAGGAAGACTGCTCTGACTAGGAGAAATCAATTGCTCAGAAGGTGCCACATCACCACAGTCCAGAAAAGCCCTGGGGTAAATCACGTGTTATATAGAAGGAGGAACACACAGTGGCCTGACTCAAGATCACATCACTTTCAATATCCTCTTGTGTCTGAGATGCGTCAGATAAATAATTGAAGACGTCATCAACATTCTCAGGAAGTAGAACAATCCTGCGGATACTGACAGTGTCACTGAAATCAGAAGCATTTTTGCTCTTAGGGCCGGCTACAGGGTCATGCGGTGCAACTCATGTGGCGAAGAGAATGGCAGAAGCTACAGACACCAAATAGGAAAATGTTTTATTTGGATGTATAGTGCAAAACATTTATAAAATTGCAAAGTGTCACTGAACTACAAAATGGATTGTCACAAACTAGACCAAAATTAGAGCAAAGTGCTCTGCTAAATGCAATTATCTGGCAATATATATATACCTGTATACAGTGCCTTGCAAAAGTATTCGGCCCCCTTGAACTTTTCAACCTTTTGCCACATTTCAGGCTTCAAACATAAGGATATAAAATTTAAATTTTTTTGGTGAAGAATCAACAACAAGTGGGACACAATCGTGAAGTGGAACGAAATTTATTGGATATTTTAAACTTTTGTAAAAAATAAAAAACTGAAAAGTGGGGCGTGCAATATTATTCGGCCCCCTTAAGTTAATACTTTGTAGCGCCACCTTTTGCTGCGATTACAGCTACAAGTCGCTTGGGGTATGTCTGTATCAGTTTTTCACATGGAGAGACTGAAATTCTTGCCCATTCTTCCTTGGAAAACAGCTGGAGCTCAGTGAGGTTGGATGGAGAGCGTTTGTGAACAGCAGTTTCCAGCTCTTTCCACAGATTCTCGATTGGATTCAGGTCTGAACTTTGACTTGGCCATTCTAACACCTGGATACGTTTATTTGGGAACCATTCCATTGTAGATTTGGCTTTATGTTTGGGATCATTGTCTTGTTGGAAGATAAATCTCCGTCCCAGTCTCAGGTCTTTTGCAGACTCCAACAGGTTTTCTTCCAGAATGGTCCTGTATTTGGCTCCTTCCATCTTCCCATCAATTTTAACCATCTTCCCTGTCCCTGCTGAAGAAAAGCAGGCCCAAACCATGATGCTGCCACCACCATGTGTGACAGTGGGGATGGTGTGTTCAGGGGGATGAGCTGGGTTGCTTTTACGCCAAACATATCGTTTTGCATTGTGGCCAAAAAGTTGGATTTTGGTTCCATCTGAGCAGAGCACCTTCTTCCACATGTTTGGTGTCTCCCAGGTGGCTTTTTATGGATATCTTTGAGAAATGGCTTTCTTCTAGCCACTCTTCCATAAATGCCAGATTTGTGCAGTGTACGACTGATTGTTGTCCTATGGACAGACTCTCCCACCTCAGCTGTAGATCTCTGCAGTTCATCCAGAGTGATCATGGGCCTCTTGGCTGCATCTCTGATCAGTCTTTTCCTTGTTTGAGATGAAAGTTTAGAGGGACGGCCGGGTCTTGGTAGATTTGCAGTGGTCTGATACTCCTTCCATTTCAATATGATCGCTTGCACAGTGCTCTTTGGGATGTTTAAAGTTTGGGAAATCTTTTTGTATCCAAATGTGGCTTTAAACTTCTCCACAACAGTATCACGGACCTGCCTGGTGTGTTCCTTGGTCTTCATGATGCTCTCTGCGCTTTACACAGAACCCTGAGCCTATCACAGAGCAGGTGCATTTATACGGAGACTTGATTACACACAGGTGGATTATATTTATCATCATCAGTCATTTAGGACAACATTGGATCATTCAGAGATCCTCACTGAACTTCTGGACTGAGTTTGCTGCACTGAAAGTAAAGGGGCCGAATAATATTGCACGCCCCACTTATCAGTTTTTTATTTTTTACAAAAGTTTAAAATATCCAATAAATTTCGTTCCACTTCACAATTGTGTCCCACTTGTTGTTGATTCTTAACCAAAAAATTTTAATTTTATATCTTTATGTTTGAAGCCTGAAATGTGGCAAAAGGTTGAAAAGTTCAAGGGGGCCGAATACTTTCGCAAGGCACTGTATATATATATATATATATATATATATATATATATATATATAAATTTATTGTGAGTATGTGAACCCAGAGGGCGCTATTGAGCGTCCCAAGGCCAGCCCTGAAAAGGCCCTCAGCCACACCTTTCGGGGGGCGTAACTCCAAGGGGAGTGGTTACAGCGGCAGAGCTGCGGTCGAGTCCTGCAGGAAGCAGGGACTGTGGGACCAGCCAAGGACAGACAGGCGGTTTGTCCCAGGAGGGCTGGGGTCCAAAAGAGGACTTTTTGGCTCAAGCAGAGCATAAGTCAGGCTGCTTGTTGCCCCAGAGGATAGATAGGGGTCAAGCAGTGAGTTAGTGCCCTAACTGTGGCCCAGGCTGTTTTTTTTTTGTTTTGTTATGTTGCACTTAAGCTGAATAAAAAGCCATTTTGTTTTAAATTGGCACCGTCTGAACGCTGTCTCTCCGGCGCCCAGTACCACGAACCACTGCTGTCGGGACCAGGAATCTGCCGCCATTTGAGACTAATCCCCCCAAATTGTCACACTAGATATATATATATATATATATATATATGTTTTGTATTGAAAAGTTAAAAGAAACTTATCTTCTTGTTTATTCAGCAGTAAAATGGTGTATTTCTTGATCAAAATTTACAAATTCTGCTTCTTGTGACTCTACTGAGAGAATTGCCAATGCGTTCACCTGTCTCGAGACATTTGGGACCTGAGCTAGTTCTTAATAACGTTCAGCTTGCTAAAGCTTCTTCCAGTTGACGCAACCGAAACAGGTCCTGTTACCAACAATCGCAATGCTAGAACAAGATTTGGGAATGCCAAGCTTAGTGAGTGAGAGATATTGCGTGAAGTCTCCTGTGGGCAAAGACCATCAGGCAACCTTCTAGCCATTGTCTTCAGTTCTTCCAGCATTGTCTCTCTGTCAACTGCTCCGTCAACTGTGTTGGATAGTCAGTCGGTAAGTTGAGCTTCTCACTAAGACCGGCAGCTTCACATTCTGATTCTTTGAAACATGACAGCAAATATTCTGGAAAACCAGTAACAGATTGAACAAGTGGAATAACATCAGAAAGGTTACTAGTTTCTGTTTGGACAGCCGGGCTTACAGGGTTAACCTGCTGCAGAATGTCATACCATACACATAGTGAGACAACAGAAGGATATGTGCTTATGGAATCCAGGATCATTTTTGCCTCACTGTATGTGTCACTGGAATATTTAGATATTTAGTATTTATCAGGATATTTCGTGGGACTACAAGGATCTCTGACCGCTGACATCTTTCTAGTCTATAAATCCATCTGCGCTTGAGAAAATTGATTTAGTATCTTGGTCAAATAATCTACAACAAAAAGAATATAAGAAGTCTCTTATAAAGCAGTAAATTAACCCAGTCATGTGCAAACTTTTCTCCAGTCCCCATCAGCCTGTAATAATGAACAGAAGAGATTCTTCTCTATAAACATCTGGAAAATCTGTGAGTGGAAAATTTCCAAGTTTCACTTGTTTCGGGCCCCTTTTGATGGTTGGAATCACAGTCGATCAGTGATTAGATAGGCCATTCTACTGGATCTTCAGAGCTCTGGTGGAGGTGTAGAAAGACAGGTTAGGTCCTCATGGTGTGGAGAATATACAGCCCGGTCACTAACTTACTGAATACAAGAACATGCTTCTAGAGAGTCACTCAGAGAGTTATCACTGTGTTATCTGTGGTGTTACATAGGACTGCAGGTGACATCTACTACATTATCTGTACTCAGAGAGTTATCACTGTGTTATCTGTGGTGTTACATAGGACTGCAGGTGATACTACTACATTACCTGTACTCAGAGAGTTATCACTGTGTTATCTGTGGTGTTACATAGGACTGCAGGTGACATCTACTACATTATCTGTACTCAGAGAGTTATCACTGTTATCTGTGGTGTTACATAGGACTGCAGGTGACACCTACTACATTACCTGTACTCAGAGAGTTATCACTGTGTGTTATCTGTGGTGTTACATAGGACTGCAGGTGACATCTACTACATTATCTGTACTCAGAGAGTTATCACTGTGTTATCTGTGGTGTTACATAGGACTGCAGGTGACATCTACTACATTATCTGTACTCAGAGAGTTATCACTGTGTTATCTGTGGTGTTACATAGGACTGCAGGTGACATCTACTACATTATCTGTACTCAGAGAGTTATCACTGTGTGTTATCTGTGGTGTTACATAGGACTGCAGGTGACACTACTACATTATCTGTACTCAGAGAGTTATCACTGTGTGTTATCTGTGGTGTTACATAGGACTGCAGGTGACATCTACTACATTATCTGTACTCAGAGAGTTATCACTGTGTTATCTGTGGTGTTACATAGGACTGCAGGTGACATCTACTACATTATCTGTACTCAGAGAGTTATCACTGTGTGTTATCTGTGGTGTTACATAGGACTGCAGGTGACACTACTACATTATCTGTACTCAGAGAGTTATCACTGTGTGTTATCTGTGGTGTTACATAGGACTGCAGGTGACATCTACTACATTATCTGTACTCAGAGAGTTATCACTGTGTTATCTGTGGTGTTACATAGGACTGCAGGTGACATCTACTACATTATCTGTACTCAGAGAGTTATCGCTGTGTTATCTGTGGTGTTACATAGGACTGCAGGTGACATCTACTACATTATCTGTACTCAGAGAGTTATCACTGTGTTATCTGTGGTGTTACATAGGACTGCAGGTGACATCTACTACATTATCTGTACTCAGAGAGTTATCACTGTGTGTTATCTGTGGTGTTACATAGGACTGCAGGTGACATCTACTACATTATCTGTACTCAGAGAGTTATCACTGTGTGTTATCTGTGGTGTTACATAGGACTGCAGGTGACATCTACTACATTATCCTCCCCCACACACTATATTGTAATAGCTATAATTTTTGCACAGGAGGTGTGGTTATGGTCACATGACATAGACACACCTCCCCTCCTATCAGCTGTGGGCTGGCCTTAGATGAGCTCTCTGGTGGGCGGAGCCTGCAGCTATATAAGCATGGTGTGAGGGCAGTTGCTCTTCTTGCTGGTTGGGTGTGGGGTTGCTGTACTGGTTATACAGGGAGATGTAGGGATGATGTGGGGATGATGTAGGGATGATGTAGGGATCTGTTACTACTGTCTGGGCCGTCCTTATCAGGGCGATCACTCGGTGTGTCAGGGATCAGAATCTTCTCAGGGTCAGATCAGGCCGAGTGCTCATTGGGGTAGAAGTGACTGAAGGATGATCGCCTACAGGTTATAACACGTCAGGAAGTCTTACATGGGACTGCCAGTGATATCACATTATACTGTAGGGAATAAATACAGGCAGGTTCACACCAGGCTCCTGGTGCTATCATCAAGGTGCTGTATAGTTGTGGTGTATGGATCCCCAGTCACACGGCGCCCCCTGGTGGTTTAGTATACACAGTCCACAATGTTCTGCCCCTGGTGCTGTATAGTTGGGGTGTATGGATCCCCAGTCCCCTGTGAAAAGAGGGCAATTAATAATATAAATCAGATTCTATTTCTGCACAGTAAAGCTGTTTCCCTCCCCTGATAGTGACATTTTTTATTTTTTTTTTTTTTTGTCCTTCTCAGTGTGAACTGCTTCTATCATTCTCTATCCCTGTGTCTTGTGGGTTTCTCATCAATCTAATGGTGTCCTCATTGGCTCCAGCTCACAGCACATGTTATCGTTACAGTGTGTCAGGATCTCCAATGTCACATTTCAGTCTAACATGAGTCCTGATGAATGGGGAGTGAAGAGGAACCTATATAATATACCACAGCCATAAACCAATCTGTGGGGCAATTATGTCAGGAAGGCAAGGGTTAACAACTTTCTACCTAAAATAGCTAATGACACCCTGCACCTGCAGCCTCTCCCCTGTGCTGGTGAATGGGATCTAGTACTCTATGTATAGTACTATACAATATATAGTTTGTGTGTTTGGAGATTTGTACTACTATACAGTATATAGTGTGTGTGGATGGGGCGGCGTGATCTCTACTACTGTACAATTATATAGACTGTGTATGTATGGGGCATCTGTACTACTATGCAGTATGGGTAAACCGAAAACAAACTGGGTTTGACCTGATTATTCCAAATTGTTTGGTCCTTTGCAAAACCAAACAAATGCTGATTTATCTCTGACAAAATGGCCCCTGCCACTAGCTTGAGCAGGAAATAAAACCACTCAGCCAATAGTCAGTGGTAGGTGGACACCTTACAGTGCTGTCATATACAGTATATAAGGTGACATTACAGTAATGGAGAAGATAGTGAAGGGTCTGAGACTCATCTTACTGCATCATACAGAGCACAGGTCTGATGTCATATACACTATATAAGGTGACATTACAGTAATGGTGGAGATAGTGAAGGGTCTGTGATTCATCTCACTGCATCATACAGAGCACAGGTCTGATATCATATACACTATATAAGGTGGCATTACAGTAATGGTGGAGATAGTGAAGGGTCTGTGATTCATCTCACCGCATCATACAGAGCACTCAGTGCTGATGTCATATACACTATATAAGGTGACATTACAGTAATGGTGGAGATAGTGAAGGGTCTGTGATTCATCTCACTGCATCATACAGAGCACTCAGTGCTGATGTCATATACACTATATAAGGTGACATTACAGTAATGGTGGAGATAGTGAAGGGTCTGTGATTCAGCTCACTGCGTCATACAGAGCACAGGTCTGATGTCATATACACTATATAAGGTGACATTACAGTAATGGTGGAGATAGTGAAGTGTCTGTGATTCATCTCACCGCATCCTACAGAGCACAGGTCTGATGTCATATACAGTATATAAGGTGACATTACAGTAATGGTGGAGATAGTGAAGGGTCTGTGATTCACCTCACTGCATCATACAGAGCACAGGTCTGATGTCATATACAGTATATAAGGTGACATTACAGTAATGGTGGAGATAGTGAAGGGTCTGTGATTCATCTCACTGCATCATACAGAGCACAGGTCTGATGTCATATACAGTATATAAGGTGACATTACAGTAATGGTGGAGATAGTGAAGGGTCTGTGATTCACCTCACTGCATCATACAGAGAACAGGTCTGATGTCATATACACTATATAAGGTGACATTACAGTAATGGTGGAGATAGTGAAGGGTCTGTGACTCATCTCACTGCATCATACAGAGCACTCAGTGCTGAAAGCATATAAGTAGAGATGAGCGAATCGATTCTGCAGAAGTGAAATTCGATCTGAATTTCAGGAAATCTTCGATTCTCCACGTTTCCGGATTTCCTGATGCTTCATGGTAACGAATATTTAGTAAGGACCTTAGTGACATCAGACGGTCACAAGGTATTCTCTAGTGATGTCATTGGGTAGGCGTGTCTTTGCTTGCTAGCAAATCCTTCCACATGAATAAAAGTTGTCTGTGCTGAAGAGAGAAACATGACCGCGGCATCCAAGGGCTTCCGCCTTTTTGCCCCCCCACCCCGGCTCTCTGTAGCCTGGAAATAGCTGTTTATTCACCGCAAAGTAATTGAGATCGAATTGAATTTTTTTGGAACTTTGAATCGAACTGCCGAATTGAACTTTTGAGAAATTCGCTCATCTCTACATATAAGTAATAGTTATATGTATAGGAGAATTTAGTCAGATATAAACAATTACAGCAGATTAGTGATAGAAATCCTAGATAGGAGTGAGGGAGCACATCTGTTCTGTTCCATACTGAGTCTATAAACCATACATTTTTACTGATTTCTGTGAAAAATCTAAGGATTTTTTTTTTTTTTTGGGCAAGTTTTTAAATTTTTTTTCATTATACAAACTACAGTTCTAACAGCAAAGTGCTGATTTTCTGAGCAAATCTAAAAAAAAAATTTAAGTGGGTTTTTTGTTCACCCAGTATAGTCTAAGGCCTCATGCACAAGACCGTGTATACAGTCAGTGTGCTAGCCGTGTTTTTCAGCAGGGAAGGAGGAGGAAACACTTGTGCACATACTAACAATAAGAATGTGGATGGTAGCAGCAACACTACTTCTGGTCTCGACAGCCCTGTAAGTTGCTGCAGTGTTGTCACACTTTAGAGACGTTTTTGGAGCCGTGTACTATCACTCATGTCTTCTCATTTATCTTCACTGACACAGATCCCATTCTCTAGTAGTCACATGGCATCTGCTGAGAGAGAAATTCCTCATATCCCAAAAAGTGGGGAAGATGACATTACTGAATACAATGATTCTAATACAGATAAGACCTGGCAACCCAGGCCAGGTGACATCACAGGAAGAGGGTGGTGGCAGCTGCAATAGTAAGAGTTGCACCTGACGTGCAGGCTCAACATCCAAAAAAACTGCCTGGGGTAGATATAAAGCAAGCCCCGGGGGTGGTGGCACTGGCAGACCTGTTTCCCTTGCTGTTAGTTTTGGTGGCAGCAGCTACGTGCTGTCATCTCCTGTTTGGAAATTTTTTACCAAATGACAAATCGATGACAAGTTGCAAGATCTGCAAACAGATAATTGTCCATGGTCGTGCAGGCCCACGTGTAGGAACTAGGACTCCATACTCAAGTGAAATAGTGACATCAGCATATCTGGCAAAGTAGAATTAACACTAAGTGAATAAGACGTTCTATTCCTTCTCCATATGATCCTATCAGCAGGACACATCCACACCGAGCACATGGTCGTCGTCATCATTATCTCCATCTGATTCTCCTCCTCCACCATGCCAGCATCAGTTATCATAAAGGACTGTCTAGTAAACCGTAATCTGGCCCCAGTCATGCGGCTGGTCTGCATCTTTAACTCCCACCTGGCCAAGTTACTGGCGGGGCAGTCAGTCGTGCAACTTTGAAATCCACTGTTTCACCAAGTAGAATACCTAGCCACTATTATTTCTAGAGGAAAGTTGTCCCTTATTGATGGCCATGTGGGCCTCTCCTTGTAAGTGTCCATGTGGGGAAAGGTTCACACACCCTCAATACATGGAGCATCAGTTATGGGCAGGAATAATACATTGACCCAGTGGCACTTTGGGATTAATATAATAATGTACAGCACCATGGTATTCATATAATGTAATCTATGGAATCAATAGTGCTCTAAGTCTAACCTGCCACCTATTCGAGGCCATTATACTTGTCACTAACCTGCTACACAAAAATGTTTATTACATTCATAGTCTGATCTACCATACTAATAGTGTAAATGTATTTTAGATTCTTGAACTTTTTTTTTTTTTTTTGAAAAACTCGATTTCCATATCGGCACTTCATGTTTATATTGACCTCAGCTTTATTACTTCAACCACAGTCTGCAGGTAACAAGATTGTTCAAAATTGTCCTTATAGTAAATAGGGGCATTTTGGAAAGGCTTCTCATCCTGCTTATTGAACCCTCCCAACTGACTGACCCCTAAAAGGAAAACCCAACTTTCTCAGATATTCACTTCCACCCAGCTTTTTCTTCATAAGATATTCCACTTCGACATGAGGTATAACATCTGCAAGGAGTTTTTCTCCCGTGTTTCCTCCAGGGTTCTCCGCTTTCTTCCCACATTCCAAAATCATACTGATAGGGAGTGTAGATTGTAAGCAATGACCATGTCTGCCTGTAATACGCTGCGGAATATGTTGGTGCTATACACACATTCCAATACATAGCACTTACATATCAGTATAGATGGTAATTGTCAGTGTCTGCCTCTTACTCTTATGAATGTCACCCATAATAAACATTTCCCCCTCTTCATGGTGAGACACCTGTTCAGAGACTTTTATAGCATGGTATGGTTCTCCCGGTCAGGTTTTGAAAGCCTGAATTCTTCAGACATTCACTTTATCTGCACTGTTCAAGGTTCCTTCAAGACTTCAGTAGATTTATCCATAGACTGTAATAAGAGGAACAAAAAAAAAAACATAAATTTCAATACTAAAGATGGACGATGACCCCAAAAGGTCTTCTCCTTTGCAAGCATTTTAATAGCCACAATATGACCTGTTGATTCATAACTCAATAATAATCTCATCACTATACCGTATTACAAACCGTATTAAACCATAAAGGTCAAGAACATTACACAGGAGCAATCACAAGAGGACAATGCAATGTAGATCCTGAATGGTACAGCATGCGGTGGGGTAAAACCAGGGACGTAGCTAGAGATGGGGCTGATGAGTGTCAGGGGGTGACGACAAGACCCTCGTCAGGAGATTTAGATACAAGACTAGGGTAATAAACTGAACCTATGTCCCAAGTGACGGAAAGTCTAGTAGGGGTAGTGGTGAATTTTGATGATATTGGCAAATAGCAGGAGATAAATTGAGTTGTCTACTTGGTGTCAAGTATTATATTTCTGATAATGGAGACCACCATTTCATCATAAAGACTTGATGTAATCTCCCTGAGGGTGAGGGAAGTGAGAGCGGATCATAGAATAAATCATGAGAAACTTTCCAATCAGACCACAAAATGAACAATCTGAAGCTTGATCTTATTGTGGACAATATAATCCAGCTCATTAGAAAAGAAGCCTGAAGGACAACACAGGACATTCTGGAGACATGCTAGCTACATGGTAACCAAGAGCCAAGACCAGCTCAATGGCACAATCATCATAGTAATCATCCATCATCATCTCACCTGAAGGTTTGTGTTCTCCCATGAAGACCTTTCCATAAGATCCTGATCCAAGTTCTTGTATCAGGTCAAAGTGGTCGGCCACTTCCATCATCTTCAGGTTCTCAGAGGTCTCTGAAGTCAGGTTCAGAAGGTGTCTTGCCATGTTCTTGCTCACTTCAGTGACTTGGATGGCCATTTTGGATGAAGAGATGTTTGATGATGATGAAGTCCTTCAGGAAAAAAATAAATCTACAAAGTACGGTCAGTACTGACTGCAAGTACTGCAAAATGTGCAATCAGTGTCACTGAGGGGGAGATGGTTTATATTCAGGAAGAGGGTAGAGATTGTTGATGGTGGGGACATTGTCATTGGTCAACACTTGGGGCCTCCATTTCCATATGAATTGACATTGAGAAGTCTCTGGAGAACATGTGGGGGGTGATTTCATATGAATGGGGTCTGCGGGTGCGGCTCCTGCACTGTACACAATGGAGTTGTCTACGGTAAACACAACAGTATCAGGAGGAACCAACAACTAAGACCTTATTCACATGGTCAGTATTTGAAAGCCAAATCCAGAATTGTAACACAAATTGAGAAAATATAATGGAAAGATTTGTATGTCTTCAATGTTCATGTTTAGAACGTATTATTTTTGTTTACTGACTGTGTGAACATGGCCCAAGGGCTCTAAGTAACAAATAAGTTCCTATGAGGATTTTTCACTATCTGATGGGAGTTGTTGTTCTATAGCTAGCAGTGCCACCATCTTTCCATGATGGTCTGATGTCTGACTTCAATATCTCCTAGTCCAGTCCTGTGTAAAAATAGAATTCCCCAAAACGCGCCTCATTGAAGGATTCAGTTTTTGATATTCCGTACTGGCCAGTAATAAGGAGTGGAGGAGGATTATATCTAAACTTTCTGCTTCTCTTCATCAGAAATGGTCTTTTGGATTCTTCCTCCATTCCATGTGATTGACCGTAATTAGATAATGTAGAATATGCTGGTGCTATATAAAGATTATTGTGCAGTGTGTGGGTTGTGTATAGTGGAGAGTTGGGGGGTCCTGGGGTGACTCCAGCATTGGCCCTTCCTATAATATGACTATGGACATGAGGAGCTGAGATATCACAATATGTCCTCAGTGGTTACCATTGGACTTCAGGTAAACCCATGGAATGATCTGATCTCACTGGCACACATAATAACCTGTACAATAACATATTCATCTCTGCTACATGTCACTATATGAATGAATAGTGGGTGATATACATGAAGCCCTCTCTGTAGTGCGGGACTGTGGAGTCGGCTGTGATGGGACACTAGAAGCAGGACTGGGGTGTTATTGTGGTAATGGGAGTAATAAAGGAGGGAGATAATGAGGTGATGGAGACAGAAGAGGAAATGTTTTTCTTTCTTATAGCAAAACAATTTACATTATATCACAAGACAAAAACCAAACCCCCAAATTACAGAAGAGCCCCCGATATATAACATATAACCCAGTGATGAATCCAGGAATGAAATGCTCCATATATTGTCAAATACCACATTAATAAGTGTAAATTCTCCATATTATTCCATATTATAACCTTATGTTACATAATAGACTAGTTTACTGAATCTGGATCTTTATACAAGTTTATTCCCTGTAACTTTCCTTCTACAAACATAAATCAGTCAAAAGAGAATTTTATTCTATTCTGTCCATTTATACTGTAATGTAGATGAAAAACCTCCAATCCCCTCTTTCTATGTAATAAGATGAATGGATCTATAAAATACAGCAGAATATTGTGTTGGGTCGTTACTTGGGGTGAATGTCGCCCAAGGCCATCCTAGGAGATTGAACAATATACTGGATATTAGACTGAACCTGATATTTATAACAAAAAGTGATGCAATGTAACATAGAAAGGTTTTAGCTTCATTTACTTTAGGAACTTCACAACGTTCCTGATTCTTTGGTTTCTACTTGTTATAAACATCAAATGTTCATAAAATATCATTTATCAATTACTATTATTACTTATGTGGACATTTCCTCCCTAAACTTCCTTCTATAGGGACATGTTCACATCATATGGAAATTATCTGCGTCTTCCTCATTACATCTTGGACATCTAGAATTACTGGTTGTGAAAAATATAAATTATGGACCCTAAAACCTGTGACCTCCTCCTATATGCAGGACTAGATGAAATATTACTCTTAACCCCTTCAAGACCGAGCCCAAAAATGCGTTAAGGACCAGGCCTCGTTTTTCAAAACTGACATGTCACTTTATATGGCAATAACTTTGAGACGACTTAACTTACACAAGTGATTTTGAGTGATTTTTTTCGTGACACATTGTACTTCATGTTAGTGGTAAACACTAATGAATATTTTTGTATTTATAAAAAAAAATAGGAAATTTGATGGAAATTTGGAAAAAAAATTGCAATTTTCAAAATGTGAAATGCTCTGCTTTTCAGACAGTCATACTACCCAAATACACTAATATATATTATCTACCATATCTCTGCTATATATCGGCATCATCTTTTAATCGTCCTTTAATTTATTTTGGATGCTATAAAGCTTACAAGTGTAACAGCGATTTTCCAGATTTACAAGAAAATTTTCCAAACTAATTTTTTTAGGGACCACTTCAGTTCTGAAGAGGATTATAATGGCCTATATATTAGAAACCCCCATAAATGACCCCATTTTCAAAACTGCACCCCTCAAATAATTCAAAATAACATTTGGGAAGTTTAACCCTTTAAGCATTTCACTGGAATTAAAACAATATGGAGGTGAAATTTAGACATTTAATTTTTTCCCACTAATTCCTTAATTTAGCCCTAAAATTAACACATTCACAAAGGGTTAAAGGAGAAAATGCATCTCAGTTTGTTATGCAATTTCTCCCGAGCACGGAAATATCCCATAAGTGGGTGTAAACTGATGTTTGGGCGAATGGCAGTGCACAGAAGGGAAGGAGTGACACTGGGCGTCTGAAAAGCAGATTTTGCTGGAATAGTTTTCAGGTGCCATGTCTCATTTGCAAAGCCCCTAGAGTACCAATACAAAGGAAAACCCCAAAAAGTGGCCCCATTTTGGAAACTATACCCCTCACAGAATTCATCAAGGGGTATACTGAGCATTTTGACCTTACAGCCGTTTAACAGATTTTGCTAACACTGGGATGTATAAATGAAACATTACTAAAATGTCACTTTATCCCCAAAGTTTTCATTTTCACAAGGGGTTAAAGGAGAAAAAGCCGCCCACAGTTTGCAAAACAATTGCTCCTGAACACGGAAATACCCCATATGTGGTCGTAATCTGCTGTATGGGTACATGGCAGGGCTCAGAATGGAAAGAGCACTATTTGGCTTTTGGAGAGCAGATTTTGCTGGAATAGTTTTCAGGTACCATGTCGCATTTGCAGAGCCCCCAAAGTACCAATACAATGGAAGCCCCCTAAAAGTGACCCCATTTTGGAAACTACACCCCTCACAGAACATATCAAGTGAGCATTTTGACCCTACAGCTGTTTCACAAATTTTATTAACATTGGGACATTAAAATGAAAAATTACTTTTTTTCCAATAAACCGTCAATTTAGCCCCAAATTTTTCATTTTCACAAGAGGACAAAGGAGAAAAAGCTCTCCAAAGTTTGTTACACAATTTCTCCTGAACACAGAAATGCCCCATATGTGGTTGTAATCTGCTGCATAGGTACATGGCAGGGCTCAAAATGGAAAGAGCGCTATTTAGCTTTTGGAGGGCAGATTTTGCTGGAATAGTTTTCAGGTGTCATGTCACATTTGCAGAGCCCCTAAAGTACCAATACAATACAAACCCCCAAAAAGTGAACCCATTTTGAAAACTACACCCCTCATAGAATTTATCTAGGGGTATAGTGAGCATTTTGACCTCACAGCTGTTTCACAGATTTTAACATCATTGGGACGTAAAAATGTAAATAAGTTTTTCCAATAAACCGTCCATTTAGCGACATATTTTTAATTTTTGCAAGTGGTTAAAGAAGAAAAAGCTCCCAACAGTTTTTGTTACACAATTTCTTCTGAAAACAGAAATGCCCCATATGTGGTTGTAATCTGCTGTATGGGTACATGGCAGGGCTCAAAATGGAAAGAGCGCTATTTGGGCTTTGGAGGGCAGATGTGGCTGGAATAGTTTTCAGGTGCCATGTCGCATTTGCAGAACCCCTAAAGTACCAGTACAATGGAAACCCCCTAAAAGTGACCCCATTTTAGAAACTACACCCCACAAGGAATGTATCAAGGAATATTATGATTTTGAGCCTAAAAATGCTTCCCAAAAATTAATGTACAAATTGAAAATTAAAGTTTTTAAAGAAATATCCAATTTCAGTGCCTAATATGTTGCGGCCACTTTGTGGCATCAGAGACATGAACTCCTAAGACTATTAAGTGGGCTATCCCGGGGACAAAAAAATTAAATATGTGGGTATAAACTGCTGCTTGGGCACACAGCAGGGCTCAGAAGGGAAGGAGCACTGTGTTTTTTAGCTTTTGGAGTACAGATTTAGAGGGACTTTCTCGTCGCCATGTTGTTTTTGCAGAGCCCTGGAGGTGCCAGTAAATTGGAATTCCCCAAGAAGTGACCCCCATTTTGTAGGGGCAATTTTAGGGTCTCTACAAATGTGACATGGCGTTCAAAATCCAACAATCTAAATATGCGCTCCAAAAGCACATAGCGCTCCTTCACATCTGCACCCTGCTGTGTGCCCAAATGACAGCTTATGCCCACATGTATGACACTGGTGTACCCAGGATAACGTACTTAATGCCATATGTGGGTATAAACTGCTGTTTGGGCACAGCCGGGCACAGAAGGGAAGGAGCGCTATTTTGGTTTTGGAGCAGTGTTTGCTTTTTGGACACCATGCCACTTTTGCAGAGCCCATGAATTGCCAGTAAAGTGGAATCCGCAGACATGTCACCACATTTTGGAAACTACACCCTTCAAGGGATTTATCAAGTGGGGTAGCGAGCATTATTAACCCTTAAGTGTTGCATTCTTTTAAATTCCAGAAATGAATGCGCAGCTGATAATGAAAAGTTAAAAATGAAATTTTTCTATAGATATGCCATTTCAATGCCCAATATGTTGTGCCCAGTTTATGTCTGCACAGACACACACTCCAAAAACTGGTGAGCGGGTATCCCGGGCACAACAGCTTTTGGAGCGTTCATCTCTGATACAAGCCGGGCACAACATATTACGCACTGAAATGTCGTATTCCTGGATAAATTGTCATTTTCACCTTTCACCATCAGCTGCGTATTTATTTATGGATAATACATTATAGCAACACTTGGGGGTTAAAAATGTTCACTGTACCCCTGGATAAATTCCTTCAGGGGTGTAGTTTCCAAAATGGGGTGACATGTCAGGGGATTCCACTGTACTGGCATTTCAGCTCTGCAAAAGTGCAATGGCGTCCAAAAACCAAATAGCGCTCCTTCCCTTCTGTGCTCGGCTGTGCCCAAACAGCAGTTTATACCCACATATGACATTAAGTACGTTATTCTGGGTGCGACAAGTGTAATACATGTGGGTATAAACTGCAGTTTGGGCACACAGCAGGGCGCAGAAGAGAAGGAGCGATATGTGGCTTTTGGAGCGCAGATTCAGATGTTTGGGATATGGATGCCATGTCATGTTTGCAGAGCCTCTAAAGTACCAGTAAAGTGGAATCCCCTAGGGAATGACCCCATTTTGAAAAGTGCACCCCTCAAAGAATTTATCAAGGGGTGTAGTGAGCATTTGTATCCCAGATGTGACTGCACAGCGGATGGGGAAAAGTGAATATGTAAGCTGTGCGTAGTACACTGGGTACACTAAATTCCCTACTATTTCCCCAGTAGTTCTTATTATTGGGGAGGTCACTCTGGGGGTCCCTTCTGGTTTATTATCCCTCGTAAGCTCTAAATCTGGGGTGTCCACTGATATACGCTCGCACAGTTTATACATTCCCTTCCTGCCGCAGCCAGTTATGTTCTAATGATTTGGCGATTTTTTTTGGGGGGTTTTTGTCTTCACATTGTACGAGCTATATTTTCTTTGGTGATGTAGCCATATGAGGGCTTGTTGTTTGCAGTATGAGATGTATTTTTTAATGACATCATTTTTAGGTGCTTACAACTTATTAAATAAATTTTATTAACTCTTTCTTGGTGGATTAAAAAACAACCCCATCAATTCTGGCACTGCGTTTTACCGTTTAAATTTTTCACCATGCAGCGTAGAGCGTAAGTAACATGATACCTTTATTCTATGGGTCGGTACGATAACGGCGATACCACATTTATACTGTTTTTTTATGCAATACCAATTTTGCAGAACAAAAACCCATTTGGGGACATAAATCAATTTTTTTTGCATTGCCATCTTCTAAATCATTTTTATTTTTCAGTTTAGAGAGTTGGTTTATTTTTTTGCAGGACAACCTGTTCTTTTTATTGGTATTGCTTTGGGGTACATATGACTTTTTGATCACTTTTTATGGCATATTTTGTAAGGTGAGATGGCGAAAAATCATTACTTTTGGCGGGTTTTTTCTGGGTTTTTTTTTCCCGACCTTCACCGTGTACATAAAATATGGTTTCAGTTTTATTGTACAGGTTGTTACGGACACGGCGATACCAAATATGTATTGTTTTTATTAATTTTTAGGTTTATTTTTTTATATAATTCATTTTATATAGGAAAAGGGAATTTTTGGGGCTTTATTCTTTTACTAATTTTTTTTTCACATACTTTATTATTATTTTTTTTTTTTTTTCACTTTTTTTACTTTTTCATGTGTCCCATTAGGACACCTGAGCCAGAGATGCTTTGATCTCTGGCTCAGTACTATAGACTGCAAGACACGAGCATGCAAGTGTCTTGCAGTCTATACAGGAAGTCAGCGCTATGGAAACACAGCGCTGACTTCCTGAGGTCTCAGAAGGATCAACCAGGTAGTGGGGTCTCCAGGCAGCCTGGGGTCACTTGGAAGACCCCGGACTACAGATTATCGATATCGGCACCCCCCGATCTCGCCGGGGGGGGGCGGCAAGATGGTGGAACCCCTTGGGTGCCGCGGTCGCCATTGACCACGGCATCTTAAGAGTTAAACAGCAGGGATCGGTGTTACCACTGGTCCCCGCTGTTGCAGCGGGAGCCTGGCTGTCAAATACATCCGGGCTCCCGTGGTGATCGCACGGGCTCTGCTTCTGAGCCCGCTCGATCACTGTCACATACCTGTACGTGGGGATGCAGTAACTAACCACATTTTCCCACGTACATGTACGTGATAATGCGTGAAGGGGTTAAGGGGTTGTCCAGTAATAGAAAAACAAGGCTGCTCTTACAAAAACTGCACCCCTGTACCTGTCCATAGGTTGTGCGGTGTTACAGCTCAGCTCCATTCCATTCCACCCATGGATAGGAGCGTCGCTCCACAATTCCATCTAAATATTCCACATCTGCTTCTGCTTTCTCCCAGAATCTATAAGACATTATTATTAAACTCCCCCCCATATAGACATAAAGCCAAAACTTCACTTCACTGACCATTTAGCTTTAATAAACCGCCATATATTCTGCATCAAGGTCAATGGGACATATTTTATTAACCCCCACCCCCCGTTTCCCGCTGTTGATATCTTATACTCAGCCTCTCTTATACCCAATCTGTGACTTCTCTTCTTACTTATTGAGATTCTTTCCCATCCTACAATGTGTTTCACTTGAAGGTAATACCCACAGAGATGGACCTGCAGACCCTGTCGCTCCTCCGGGGGCTGTAGATCATCATGAGGTCTTCACTTGGTGAATTCACTCCAACTCTGATCCCTGAAAACCTCTTTTAAGTTACATGTATGCACGGCTATGTATATATGATATACTCTATGCCTTTAATGGGCTGAACCACTGCTAAAAGATGGTACAACCCAGTCAAAGTGTGTTTTGGGAAGGGCAGGAGATGGTCTCCTCTTCTTCTCTGGATTAGGAGGGAATGTATGTGAGGAGTGACTGAGCCCGAGCTAGACTAGCCCTGTGTTATCCAGCAGTCATGAGATGGGAATAGTCCCTGCTCAACTTGTGGTCAAGAGAGAAGTGTGACCTGATAAGAATCTACCCAAAAGGTAATGAGGTCTTGGTTTGTACTTTGCCTAAAATAAACAATCTGAAAAAGATTCTTGTATATTTCAGACAAAATACATAAGCTCGCAACCCACGTCACGGGTCCTCATTGTCTTGCGAGTCCCTAACTATCAAAACAATAAAAAAATAGCTAAAAAAATCATGGCCAAGAAGAGCGCAAACATGAAGGAGTGGGGGAGGAAATGTTACAAGCCAAATCATAAAACTACAAAATCCTTGATATATTGTCTATTCCAGTAATTGTTCAGACCTGCAGAATAAAGGTAAAACATTATACATGTGATCCACGGTCAGCAGTGCAAAATGTATAATGCAAAACCAAAGAAGGAATTGTAGCTTTATTCCATTCCGCCCATGGAAGAGTAATAATAATAAGTTATCTATACCGCACAATGCTGCCACTGAAAAATACATCTCATCCCACAAAAAACAAGCCCTCAGCTATGATGACAAAAAATACATTTACAGCTCTAGGAAAGCATTAGATAAAAATATAGGACTGGAAGAAACCCCCTGTTCCCCTTCTCAATGTGTCTCAGCAGCCAGACACCCCCCCAATATGTAACTACCCCCTAGCCTATGGATTGTGGATACCCTGCACAGATGAGAATGCCTCTTTACACTGAAAAACAAAGCAAAATCAGGCAATCTCAGGACATGGGTTTAAGGAAAAAGGGATATATGTAAAATGTAAAAGTGCATAAAACATTGTGTTCAATACATTACAAAGACATTTGAAACAAGTTTATCACAAAAAAAATGACACTTTCATGTTTTATAAGGAATCCAACACTTGTACTTACTTCAAGGTCACAAGGAGTCGCACCTCAGGAGAAATGCAAGGTGACATAATGGTGTCCAACAATGTAAGAGCCTGAGGAAGCTCCTCCAGCAGTCTGTCCAAGGTAAAGACAGACCTACAGTAGAAGGCAGTGAACTTGTCCAGGTTCAGGTGGAGATCTCCATAGAGGATGTAGAAGTGACCTTTTTGATAACGCTGTGATACTATACGGTGACCCCATAGCCTCTTCCTCCTCAGATCTTGAACCAACATCAAACTCCGAACTATATATTGTATGTATTATGATGTATTACATTACTATATATTTTATATATTCTGTGTACATTTTATATACAACCTTTATTACATTGCTATATTTATTTTATACTCTATGTATATTATATATACATCCTTTATTACATTGATATATTTATTATATATTCTGTTATTATATATACATCATTTATTGCATTAATATTTTTATTATATACTGTGTATATTATATATGCTTTATGTATCACATTACTATATTTAATATATACACTGTGTATATTATATATGGAACGAGTATTACATTAATATATTTATTATAAACTCTGTGTAATTTATATACACATCCTTTAATACATTACCATATTTATTTCATACTCTGATAATATTAATTTTCATGATGTAATACATTACTATATTTATTAATCTCTGTATATTATATATACATCATTCATTACATTACTACATTTATTATATACTCTCTGTATATTATATATGCATCATGTAGTACATTAATATATTTTATATTCTTTATTTTTTTTATTTTTAATTTATATTTTATTTTTTTATTTTTTTATATTTTGTATATTTTATATATACATCCTTTATTCCATTAATATATTTATTATATACTCTGTGTATATAATATATACTGTACATCACGTTTTACATTGCTATACAGTCATATGAAAAAGTTTGGGCACCCCATTTAATCTTAATCATTTTTAGTTCTAAATATTTGGGTGTTTGCAACAGCCATTTCAATTTGATATATCTAATAACTGATGGACACAGTAATATTTCAGGATTGAAATGAGGTTTATTGTACTAACAGAAAATGTGCAATATGCATTAAACCAAAATTTGACCGGTGCAAAAGTATGGGCACCTCAACAGAAAAGTGACATTAATATTTAGTAGATCCTCCTTTTGCAAAAAATAACAGCCTCTAGTCGCTTCCTGTAGCTTTTAATCAGTTTCTGGATCCTGGATGAAGGTATTTTTGACCATTCCTCTTTACAAAACAATTCCAGTTCAGTTAAGTTTGATGATCGCCGAGCATGGACAGCCCACTTCAAATTATCCCACAGATGTTCAATGATATTCAGGTCTGGGGACTGGGATGGCCATTCCAGAACATTGTAATTGTTCCTCTGCATGAATGCCTGAGTAGATTTGGAGCTGTGTTTTGGATCATTGTCTTGCTGAAATATCCATCCCCGGTGTAACTTCAAATTTCGTCACTGATTCTTGTACATTATTCTCAAGAATCTGCTCATACTTAGTTGAATCCATGCGACCCTCAACTTTATCAAGATTCCCGGTGCCGGCATTGGCCACATAGCCCCAAAGCATGATGGAACCTCCACCAAATTTTACAGTGGGTAGCAAGTGTTTTTCTTGGAATGCTGTGTTTTTTTGACACCATGCATAACGCCATTTTGTATGACCAAACAACTCAATCTTTGTTTCATCAGTCCACAGGACCTTCTTCCAAAATGAAGCTGGCTTGTCCAAATGTGCTTTTGCATACCTCAGGCGACTCTGTTTGTGGCGTGCTTTCAGAAACGGCTTCTTTCGCATCACTCTCCCATACAGCTTCTCCTTGTGCAAAGTGTGCTGTATTGTTGACCGATGCACAGTGACACCATCTGCAGCAAGATGATGCTGCAGCTCTTTGGAGGTGGTCTGTAGATTGTCCTTGACTGTTCTCACCATTCTTCTTCTCTACCTTTCTGAGATTTTTCTTGGCCTGCCACTTCTGGGCTTAACAAGAACTGTCCCTGTGGTCTTCCATTTCCTTACTATGTTCCTCACAGTGGAAACTGACAGGTTAAATCTCTGAGACAACTTTTTGTATCCTTCCCCTGAACAACTATGTTGAACAATCTTTGTTTTCAGATCATTTGAGAGTTGTTTTGAGGAGCCCATGATGCCACTCTTCAGAGGAGATTCAAATAGGAGAACAACTTGCAATTGGCCACCTTAAATACCTTTTCTCATAATTGGATACACCTGGCTATGAAGTTCAAAGCTCAGTGAGGTTACAAAACCAATTTTGTGCTTCAGTAAGTCAGTAAAAAGTAGTTAGGAGTATTCAAATCAATAAAATGATAAAGGTACCCAAATTTTTGCACCGGTCAAATTTTGGTTTAATGCATATTGCACATTTTCTGTTAGTACAATAAACCTCATTTCAATCCTGAAATATTACTGTGTCCATCATTTATTAGATATATCAAATTGAAATGGCTGTTGCAAACACCCAAATATTTAGAACTAAAAATGATTAAGATTAATAGGGGTGCCCAAACTTTTTCATATGACTGTATTTATTATATACTCTCTGTAAATTATATATTCTTTATGTATTTGTCAGGGAATCACTAGAGGAGCGATTCCCCAGAAGCTGCTGGAGAACTAGGGGGAGGGGCACAACAAGACAGTGGACCCTAAGCTGAATCCCCCCACTGTCCCTGGCTAACTTGCCCGATCTGTCCTAGGTGACAGCCAGCAACCGTGTCGACAGTCCCTCCTTATAATAAGTGATCACATAGAACGCAGACAAGACGCACAACAACAAAGGGAGGTCAGCTAGCCAAGGGGTCAGTAACAATCGAGCAATTGCAGCACAGAATCGAGATCCAAGAGAATAGTCAGAGTCAAAGCCAGTGGTCAGAAAATAAGAAGAGCAGGTAACAAATAACAAGAAGTAAAGCCAGTAAGCAAAAGCAGTACAAAGTCAAAATGCAAGAGAATAGTCAGGGGCAAGCCAAAGGGTCAGAGAATCAAGTAACAAAGTATCAAGGAGTATAGAAAGAGAGCAGACAAAACACAAGTGTAATAACCGGCAACTTGCAGAGAAGTGACAACCTGTATATAGAAAGTCTGGGCCCAACCCCACACCTGATAGGCACACAGGCTGTCAATCACACAAGCCAGGAAGAGATTAACTCTATACCGTCCAGAGAGAAATGCTTAGAACACCGGTGTGGTTAGAAATCCATTACACTGATTAGGACCATGTTCAGACTGAGCATCAAGAGACTTACACAAAAAACAAATTGAAGACGCTTCCTTCGCCACAGCGTGCGAGCGGAGGGCGATGCCGAGACCCGAAACGGCAGAGACGTTACAGCATTACATTACTATATTTAATATGTACTCTGTGTATATTACAAATGCAATATGTATTACATTAATATATTATATACTCTGTGTAATTTATACTGTCTATGCATCCTTTATTACATTACCATATTTATTATTTACTCTGTATTTTATAGATACATCCTTTATTGCATTACTATATTCATTATATACTCTGTGTATATTATATATACTTGCTTTACTGCATTACTATATGTATTATATACTCTGTGTATATTATTTCTACATAATTTTTTAAATTACCATATTTATTATATATTCTGTGTATATTATATATACATTATGTATAACATTACTATGTTTTTATATACTATGTGTACAATATATCATTTATTAAATTATATATTATATAGTCTGTGTATATTATATATATACATCATGTATATCATTACTATATTTATTATATTCTCTGTGTATTATACTGTATATGCATCAAGTTTTACATGATTATATTAATTTTATACTATGTATATATTATACATACATGATGTATTATATTACTATATATTTATATATTGTGTACATTTTATGTACAACCTTTATTACATTGCTATATTTATTTTATACTCTATGTATATTATATATACATCCTTTATTACATTGATATATTTATTATATATTCTGTTACTATTATATATACATTTATTGCATAACCATATTTATTATATACTGTGTATATTATATATTCATCTTTTATTGCATTAATATTTTTATTATAAACTATGTGTATATTATACTATGTGTATATTATATTTGTTTTATGTATTACATTACTATATTTAATATATACACTTTATTGCATTAATATTATTATATACTATGTGTATATTATACAAAGTGGATATTATATTTTTATTATTATATACTATGTGTATATTATATTTGTTTTATGTACATAGTATATATAATATACTATGAGTATATTATATATGCTTTATGTATTACATTACTATATTTAATAAATACTCTGTGTATATTATATATGGAACATATATTACATTAATATATTTATTATATACTCTGTGTAATTTATATACACATCCTTAATTACATTTCCATATTTATTTCATACTCTGATAATATGAATTTTCATCATGTATTACATTACTATATTTATTATATAATCTGTGTATATTATATATATATATCATGCATTACATTACTATATTTATTATATACTCTGTGTATATCATATATGCATCATGTAGTACATGAATATATTTATTATATACCCTGCGTATATTATATATCCATCATGTATTACATTATTAAATTTTTATATATTATGTGTACATTGTATATACATCCTTTATTGCATTAATATATTTATTATATACTCTGTGTATATAATATATACTGTACATCATGTTTTACATTGCTATATTTATTATATACTCTGTGTAAATTATATATTCTTTATGTATTACATTACTATATTTCATATATACTGTGTATATTATAAATGCAACATATATTACATATATTTATTATATACTCTGTAATTTATATTGTATATACATCCTTTATTACATTACCATATTTATTATTTACTAAGTATTTTCTAGATACATCCTTTATTGCATTACTATATTCATTATATACTCTGTGTATATTATATATACTTGCTTCACTGCATTACTATATTTATTATATACTCTGTGTTTATTAAATATGCATCATGGATTATATTTCTATATTCACTCTATACTCTGTGTATATTATTTCTACATCATTTTTTAAATTACCATATTTATTATATATTCTGTGTATATTATATATACATTATGTATTACATTACTATATTTTATATACTATGTGTACAATATATATACATCCTTTATTTAATTACCATATTTATTATATAGTCAGTGTATATTATATATACATCATGTGTACCATTACTATATTTTTTATATTCTCTGTGTATATTATACTGTATATAATTATATAAATTTTATACTATGTATATATTATACATACATGATGTATTATATTAGTATATATTTATATATTCTGTGTACATTTTATATTCAACCTTTATTACATTGCTATATTTATTTTATACTTTGTGTATATTATATATACATTCTTTATTACATTGATATATTTATTATATATTCTGTTATATATACATTTATTGCATAACCATATTTTTTATATACTCTGTGTATATTATATTTACATCCTTTATTGCATTAATATTTTTATTATATACTATGTGTATATTATATATGGAACAAGTATTACATTAATATATTTATTATAAACTCTGTATAATTTATATACACATCCTTTAATACATTACCATAGTTATATCATACTCTGATAATATTAATTTTCATGATGTAATACATTGCTATATTTATTATATAATCTGTGTATATTATATATACATCATGCATTACATTACTTCATTTATTATATACTCTGTGTATATTATATATGCATCATGTAGTACATTAATATATTCATTATATACCTGGGTATATTATATATCCATATGCATCATGTTTTACATTATATTAGTTTTATACTCTGTATATAAAATATATACATGATGTATTACATAATTATATATTTATATATTCTGTGTACATTTTATATACAACCTTTATTACATTGCTATATTTATGATATAATCTGTGAATATTATAAATACATCATGTAATACATTACTAAATTTTTATATATTCTCTGTACATTATATAGAAATCCTTTACTACATTATTATATTAATTATATACTGTTTGTAAATTATATATAGACCAAGTATTACATTATATTATTATTATTATTATTATTAATAATTTTATATTATATATACATTTATTATATTACTATATGTATTATATACCCTGTTAATATTATATATAAATCATGTATTACATAGCAATATTTATTATATACTCTGTGTATATTATATATACATCCGTTATTGCATTAATATATTTATTATATACTCTGTGTAATTTATATACACATCCTTTATTACATTTCCATATTTATTTATTATATACTCTGATAATATAAATTTTCATCATGTATTACATTACTAAATTTATTATACAATCTGTGTATATTATATATACATCATGCATTACATTACTATATTTATTATATACTCTGTGTATATTATATATGCATCATGTAGTACATTAATATATTATATACTCTGCATATATTATATATCCATCATGTATTACATTATTAAATTTTTATATATTATGTGTACATTGTATATACATCCTTTATTGCATTAATATATTTATTATATACTCTGTGTATATAATATATACTGTACATCATGGTTTACATTGCTATATTTATTATATACTCTGTGTAAATTATATATTCTTTATGTATTACATTACTATATTTCATATATACTCTGTATATTTTATAAATGCAATATGTTGTACATTAATATATTTATATACTCTGTGTAATTTATACTGTATATGCATCCTTTATTACATGACCATATTTATTATTTACTCTGTATTTTATAGACACATCTTTTTTTGCATTACTATATTCATTATATACTCTGTGTATATTATATATACTTGCTATACTGCATTACTATATGTATTATATACTCTGTGTATATTAAATATGCATCATGTATTATATTTCTATATTCATTATATACTCTGTGTATATTAGTTCTACTTCATTTTTTAAATTACCATATTTATTATATATTCTGTGTATATTATATATACATCATGTATTACATTACTATATTTATTATATACTATGTGTACAATATATATATATATATATATATATACATCCTTTATTAAATTACCATATTTATTATATAGTCAGTGTATATTATATATACATCATGTATATCATTACTATATTTATTATATTCTCTGTGTATATTATACTGTATATGCACCATGTTTTACATGATTATATTAATTTTATACTATGTATATATTATACATACATGATGTATTACATTAGTATATATTTATATATTCTGTGTACATTTTATATACAACCTTTATTACATTGCTATATTTATGATATAATCTGTGAATATTATAAATGCATCATGTAATACATTACTATATTTTTATATACTCTCTGTACATTATATATAAATCATTTATTACATTATTATATTAATTATATACTGTGTATATTATATAAAGATCAGGTATTATATTATTATTATTATTATTATTATTATTATTATTATTATTATTATTATTATTATTATTATTATTATTATTTATATATTATTTATATATTATATATACATCCTTTATTATATTACTATATGTATTATATTCCCTGTTAATATTTTATATAAATCATGTATTACATAACAATATTTCTCCAAGATGGCGCTGCTGGAGTGGCTGCCTGTCACAGTAGCTCTGAGACTCTCTATCTTATTTTTCTTTCTATGTCTCGTTTTTTACCTCTCTACTTAAGGACTTTGCACTATGAAGAAACACACACAAAGACTTGGACCCTTGTGATACTTTTTTTTTTTTTTGTTTTTTATCTGTCTTTTTGTTCTGCTTGAAAATGGGATCTTTTGTGTATGCAGACAATTCCTTTCTCTATACAAGAGAGGAAATTCTGCAGCTCAGAGACACAGCAGGACGGCATACCATCTGGTCACACATCCCCCGCAAGCTTTGGAGAAAGAAAAAGCAGGTGAGGGAATGCAGAGCTGGTACTCTTCAGAGGATTAAAAAGAGGCGTTACTGACCAGCTGTTCCCTCCATCATCATGGGCAATGTGAGATTTCTTGCAAACAAGATGGATGAACTAACAGCGTTCACCAGGCATCATCAGGAGTTTCAGGCATGCAGCATGATGCTACTTACAGAGACTTGGCTCACTGAAGTTACTCCTGACCCTCTGGTGTCCTTGGATGGTTTTAAACTCCTTCGGGAACACAGGACAAGGGAGAGCGGTAAGAGGAAAGGAGGAGGGCTGGCAATGTTTGTGAATAATAGATGGTGTAATCCTAGGCACATTGTGATTAAGGAGCAAACTTGCTGTGAGGACATTGAACTATTAGCTGTGAGCATGAGACCTTTCTACCTACCAAGGGAACTATCGCATGTCATCGTGATAGCTGCATATGTCCCTCCCTCTGCGAAAGCTGACACTGCCTGCGAGGTCCTACAAGCCCGCTGAGCCTTTTACAGTTAAGACATCCCCAGGCCCTCTTTCTTGTGTCGGGTGATTTCAACCATGCCTCTCCATCATCCACACTGCCTAGTTTCACACAGTATGTAACCTGCCACACAAGAGACAACAAAACACTGGACTTGTTCTTTGCCAACGCGAGGGAGGCATATAACTCATCAGCCCTACCGCCCCTGGGGAGATCGGATCACAACCTAGTACATCTCCGACCTGTGTACAAGCCACTTGTACGTAGAGAACCAGCTGTCACCCGCACAGTGAGGATATGGTCCGAGGAGAGTGATGAGGCTCTGAGGGATTGTTTTGACACAACCGCATGGGAAGTTCTGCAGGATTCTTATGGGGAAGATATAGAAGGACTCACACACTGCATAACGGACTACATTAATTTTTGTGTGGACAACACAGTACCCACAAAAGTGGTGAGGTGCTTCTCCAACAACAAACCATGGATTAACTCTGATATAAAAACACTACTTAAGGAGAATAAGATGGCATTCAGGACAAGAGATGAGGAGGGGTTGAGGGAAGTACAAAAGGAGCTGAGGCATCAAATCAGGCAGGGAAAAGCCAGTTATAAAGAAAAAATGGAAAAGCAAATGGAAAGAAAAGACATAAGGGGGGTCTGGGAGGGGCTTAAGTCAATTTCGGGTCATAAACAGTCTGTCTGCCAGATTGAGGCAGATTTTAATTGGCTTAATGAACTAAACCTATTCTTCAACAGATTTGATCACACACCAGCTCCTCCCACCCCAGTATGTCCTTCAGCTTCCCCCACCACAATGAGTTCTCCCCATGCGGCCACTTCCCAACAGACCAGTAAATCCAGAAATCCGTCTTTATCTGGCCACAGTCTGACCTTCACACGGGCCCAGGTGAGGAAGGAGATGAAAAAGATCAAGGCGAGGAAAGCCGCAGGGCCAGATGACATCAGTGCAAGGCTAATTAAGACTTGCGGGGACCAGCTGTGTGGTATAATTACATATATGTATAATATGAGCCTGAGGCAGGAAATAGTCCCTGAATTATGGAAATCTTCTTGTGTGGTACCAGTTCCAAAGAAACCCCACCCTATGGACCTCAATGACTACAGACCTGTAGCACTGACATCCCACCTGATGAGGATCTTGGAGAGAATGGTTCTCACACATCTCCGCCCTCTAGTGAGCCCCCGCTATGGACCCCCTCCAGTTTGCTTATCGGCCGGGCATTGGGGTAGATGATGCCATCATCCATCTTCTGCACAGGGCTCTGTCTCACCTGGAGAAACCAGGGAACACAGTGAGAATAATGTTCTTTGACTTCTCCAGTGCTTTTAACACCATACAGCCCAGGTTATTGAGGGACAAGCTGGGCCTTGCTGGAGTGGACCACCACCTCTCCAACTGGATCCTAGACTACCTCACAAATCGACCTCAATACGTGAGAGCCCAAGACTGTGTGTCAGGTACCGTGATCTGTAATATGGGGGCACCTCAGGGTACGGTTCTCTCCCCTTTCCTCTTCACACTGTACACTGCAGATTTTAGGTGCAACTCATCCAGCTGCTACCTACAGAAGTATTCTGATGACTCTGCAATAGTAGGTCTCATCACAGACGGCGATGTCAGGGAGTACAGAGAACTGAACCGGGATTTTGTGGACTGGTGCCACCGGAACCACCTGAAGATTAATGCGGGGAAGACCAAGGAGATGGTGGTGGACTTCCGCAAAGGCAGAAGCCCTCCTAAACCAGTGGACATCCTGGGGACGGGCATCAAGATTGTGAACACCTATAAGTACCTGGGTTTGCTCCTTAATAATAAGCTGGACTGGGCAGATCATATGGAGGCCCTGTACAGGAAGGGCCACAGCAGGCTCTACCTGCTTAGGAAACTGAGAGCCTTTGGAATCCAGGGGGCACTTCTTAGAACTTTCTTCAACTCGGTAGTGGCATCAGCCATCTTCTTTGGAGTGGCCTGCTGGGGGAGCAGTATATCAACCAGGGACAGAAATAAACTTGACAAGCTGATTAGAAAGGCCAGCTCTGTCCTGGGGAGCCCACTGGACCCAGTATATTATATATATTATATACTCTGTGTATATTATATATGCATCATGTAGTACATTAATATATTATATACTCTGCACATATTATATATCCATCATGTATTACATTATTAAATTTTTATGTATTATTTGTACATTGCGTATACATCCTTTATTGCATTAATATATTTATTATATGCTCTGTGTATATAATATAATCTGTACATCATGTTTTACATTGCTATATTTATTATATACTCTGTGTAAATTATATATTCTTTAGGTATTACATTACTATATTTAATATATACTCTGTGTATTTTATAAATGCAATATGTATTACGTTAATATATTTATTATATACTCTCTGTAATTTATACTGTATATGCATCCTTTATTACAATACCATATTTATTTACTCTGTATTTTATAGATACATCTTTTATTGCATTACTATATTCATTATATACTCTGTGTATATTATATATACTTGTTTTACTGCATTACTATATGTATTATATACTCTGTGTATATTAAATATGCATCATGTATTATATTTCTATGTTCACTATATACTCTGTGTATATTATTTCTACATCATTTTTTAAATTACCATATTTATTATATATTCTGTGTATATTATATATACATCATGTATTACATTACTATATTTATTATATACTCTGTGTATATTATATATGCATCATGTTTTAAATGATTATATTAATTTTATACTGTGTGTATATTATATAAACATCCTTTATTTAATTCATATATTTATTATATATTCTGTTAATATTATATATACATTTATTGCATAACCATATTTATTATATATTCTGTGTATATTATATATTATATATACATCCTTTATTGCATTAATATTTTTATTATATACTATGTGTATATAATATATGCTTTATGTATTACATTAATATATTTAATAAATACTGTGTATATTATATATGGAACATGTATTACATTAATATGTTTATTATATACTCTGTGTAATTTATATACACATCATTTATTACATTTCCATATTTAATTTTCATCATGTATTACATTACTATATTTATTATATAATCTGTGTATATTATATATACATCATGCATTACATTACTATATTTATTATATACTCTGTGTATATTATATAAACATCCTTTATTGCATTAATAATTTTATTATATACAATGTATATATTATATATGCTTTATGTATTACATTACTATATTTAATATATACTGTGTATATTATATATGGAACAAGTATTACATTAATATATTTATTATAAACTCTGTAATTTATATACACATCCTTTAATACATTACCATATTTATTTCATACTCTGATAATATTAATTTTCATGATGTAATACATTACTATATTTATTATATAATCTGTGTATATTATATATAAATCATGCATTACATTACTACATTTATTATATACTCTGTGTTTATTATATATGCATCATGTAGTACATTAATATATTCATTATATACTCTGCGTATATTATATATCCATCATGTATTACACTATTAAATTTTTATATATTATGTGTACATTGTATATACATCCTTTACTGCAATAATATACTTATTGTATACTCTGTGTATATAATATATACTGTACATTATGTTTTACATTGCTATATTTCTTATATACTCTGTGTAAGTTATATATTCTTTATGTATTACATTACTATATTTAATATATACTCTGTGTATATTATAAATGCAACATATATTACATTAATATATTTATTATATTCTCTGTGTAATTTATATTGTATATACATCCTTTATTACATTCCCATATTTACTATTTACTCTGTATTTTATAGATACATCCTTTATTGCATTACTATGTTCATTATATACTCTGTGTATATTATATATACTTGCTTTACTGCATTACTATATGTAGTATATATTCTGTGTGTATTAAATATGCATCATGTATTATATTTCTATATTCACTATATACTCTGTGTATATTATATCTACATCATTTTTTAAATTACCATATTTATTCTATAGTCTGTGTATATTATATATACATAATGTATAACATTACTATATTTATTATATACTCTGTGTATATTATATATGCATCATGTTTTACATGATTATATTAATTTTATACTCTGTATATATTATATATACATGATGTATTACATTAATATATATTTTTATATTCTGTGTACATTTTATATACAACCTTTATTAAATTGCTATATTTATGATATAATCTGTGAATATTATAAATACATCATGTAATACATTACTATATTTTTATATACTCTCTGTACATTATATATAAATCATTTATTACATTATTATATTAATTATATACTGTGTGTATATTATATATAGATCAGGTATTATATTATATTATTATTATGCATCCTTTATTACATTACCATATTTATTATTTACTCTGTATTTTATAGATACATCCTTTATTGCATTACTATATTCATTATATACTCTGTGTATATTATACATACTTGCTTTACTGCATTACTATATGTATTATATACTCTGTGTATATTATATCTACATCATTTTTTAAATTACCATATTTGTTTATTCTGTGTATATTATATATACATTATGTATTACATTACTATGTTTTATATACTATGTGTACAATATATATATATATATATATATATATATATACATTATTTATTTACCATATTTATTATATAGTCTGGGTATATTATATATATACATCATGTATATCATTACTATATTTATTATATTCTCTGTGTATATTATACTGTATATGCATCATGTTTTACATGATTATATACATTTTTTACTATGTATATATTATACATACATGATGTATTACATTACTATATATTTATATATTCTGTGTACATTTTATATACAACCTTTATTACATTGCTATATTTATTTTATACTCTATGTATATTATATATACATTCTTTATTACATTGATATATTTATTATATATTCTGTTAATATTATATATACATCATTTATTGCTTAACCATATTTATTATATACTATGTGTATATTATATATGCTTTATGTATTACATTACTATATTTAATATATACACTAAGTATATTATATATGGAACAAGTATTACATTAATATATTTATTATAAACTCTGTGAAATTTATATACACATCCTTTATTACATTACCATATTTATTTCATACTCTGATAGTATTAATTTTCATGATGCAATACATTACTATATTTATTATATAATCTGTGTATATTATATATACATCATGCATTACATTACTACATTTATTATATACTCTGTGTTTATTATATATTCATCATGTAGTACATTAATATATTTATTATATACTCTGCGTATATTATATATCCATCATGTATTACATTATTAAATTTTTATATATTATGTGTATTTTGTATATACATCCTTTATTGCATTAATATATTTATTATATACTCTGTGGATATAATATATACTGTTCATCATGTTTTACATTGCTATATTTATTATATACTCTGTGTAAATTATATATTCTTTATGTATTACATTACTATATTTCATATATACTTTGTGTATATTATAAATGCAACATATATTACATTAATATATTTATTATATACTCTGTGTAATTTATATTGTATATACATCCTTTATTACATTACCATATTTATTATTTACTAAGTATTTTATAGATACATCCTTTATTGCATTACTATATTCATTATATACTCTGTGTATATTATATATACTTGCTTTACTGCATTACTATATTTATTATATACTCTGTGTTTATTAAATATGCATCATGTGTTATATTTCTATATTCACTATATACTCTGTGTTTATTATTTCTACATCATTTTTGAAATTACCATATTTATTATATATTCTGTGTATATTATATATACATTATGTATTACATTACTATATTTTTATATACTATGTGTACAATATATACATTCTTTATTAAATTACCATATTTATTATATAGTCAGTGTATATTATATATACATCATGTATATCATTACTATATTTATTATATTCTCTGTGTATATTATACTGTATATGCACCATGTTTTACATGATTATATTAATTTTATACTATGTATATATTATACATACATGATGTATTACATTAGTATATATTTATATATTCTGTGTACATTTTATATACAACCTTTATTACATTGCTATATTTATTTTATACTTTGTGTATATTATATATACATCCCTTATTACATTGATATATTTATTATATATTCTGTTAATCTCTTATATATATAAAAATGAGTTCCTGTCCGTCTGTCTGTCTGTTCTTTATGCGCGACCAAACGACTGGACCGATACTCACCAAATTTGGCACACATGTACATCAGGTGTCCGGGAATATTATAGACTGGGTCTCAGCTCTCTCGGACGTACTGTTCCTGAGGTACAGTATTCCCAAAAAATGACCAGCATTAGTCTATACAAGCCTGCAAGTCTTTCACTCATATTCCAACTGCCATACACACGGTCACATGTCCCTTATCAGCCAATAACAGCTCGCAGGCGCTTACTCTCCTCAGGCACACAGGTTTCCATAGCAACCAAGCTATATATGACCTGTATTAGTGAATAGAAGTTCACAGGACCTTAAATATTCAGTCATATTACGTGTATCAGCCAATATAAGTTCACGTTTAATTTACCAGGTTTCCATAACAACACAGCCATAAATAGACTGTACCTATACTGGACTCAGTGGTGTAACTAGCAATGGCTGGGCCCCAAGGCGAACATTTGACATGGGACCCCACCCGCACAAACTGCATTCCTGCACACACTATTATGCCCCATACTCTCCTCAGGCACACAGGTTTCCATAGTAACCAAGCTATGTATGACCTGTATTAGGGTGGGTTCACACCTGCGCTTCAGTCCGTCCGTTGCCAATCCGAGAGAAAAGCTCGGCGAACGGGATTGGCATCGGATACAGACAGGTCAGCGATGCATTGGTTAAAAACCCATTCATTTGAATGGGTTTTTTAAAGCAATGCGAGGGTGTCCGATTGCACCCTCTGCGCTGCAAAACCATTTTTTTTTCCTCGGACACGAAGTCTTGCATGTCCGACTTTGTTTCGGACGAGAAAAAAAAGGATTCGCAGCGCAGAGGGTGCAATCGGACACCCTCGCATTGCTTTAAAAACCCATTCAAATTAATGGGTTTTTAACCAATGCGTCGCTGACCTGTCTGTATCCGATGCCAATCCCGTTCGCCAAGATTTCCCACTCGGATTGGCAACGGATGGACTGAAGCGCAGTTGTGAACCCACCCTTAGTGAATAACAGTTCACAGGACGTTAAATATTCAGTCATATCACGTGTATCAGCCAATATAAGTTCACATTTAATTTACCAGGTTTCCATAACAACACAGCCATAAATAGACTGTACCTATACTGGACTCAGTGGCGTAACTAGCAATGGCAGGGCCCCAAGGCGAACATTTGACATGAGAACCCCCCCCCAGCAACCCCCCACGCACACAAACTGCATTTCTGCACACACTATTATTCCCCATAGTGGCCCCTGCATACACTATTAGACCCCATAGTGGCCCTTGCACACAGTATTCTGCCTCATAGTGGCCCCTGCACACAGTATCATAGTGGCTCCTTCATATAGTATTATGCGCACTTCCCGCTACTTCTTCAATGTTGGACCAGATGTCACATGAGCCAGGCATGTATCGCAACGCATAATGAAGTCGGACTGGCCCACCGACATCTGGGACGCCACCAAGGAGGCCCGAAGCCTGCTGAAAAGACCCCAGAGTATAATGATAGCAGTGTTTGTGGGGTTCACGGCCCACAGGCCTTACTTACCAATCCCCGCTCCTGCTCACAGCCGCCTCTGCAGAAGGTGAAGTGCAGGCGGCCGTAAGCAGAAGTGGGGATCGGTAAGTAAATAGGGCCCGTTATCTGCTGGTGTTTAAAAAAAAAAAAAAAAAAAAAAAATCAGACGCCCGCCGGGTACCCTAATGTCCCGGGCCCTGTGGCATCTGCTACCACTGCTAAACCGGTATTTACGTCACTGACTGGACTGCCATACTGGATTTCAGCATTCTTATAAATTGAAATGTTTTTAAACTACTCATGTCCCCTGCAGCAAAACCCCCCCCCCCCCCCCCCCACCCAAACCAAACCCCCCCCCCCCCCCCCCCCCCCCCCCAACACCCAAACCACACCCCACACCACCCCCCCCCCCCCCCCACCCCCCCCCCCCCCCCCCCCCCCCCCCCAACCCCCACCCCCCCCCCCCCCCCCCCCCCCCCCCCCCCCCCAACCCCCCACCCCCCCCCCCCCTTTCCCCCCCCCCCCCCCCCCACCGCAGCGGGCCCCCGGCCCCCCCCCACCACACCAACACACAAACCCCCCACCCCCCCCCCCCCCCCCCCCCACCCCCCCCCCCCCCCCCCTCCCCCCCCCCCAAACCCACACCCACACCCCCACCACCCCACAACACACCAAAACCAAAACCCCGCCCCCCCCCCACACACACCCCACACCCCCCCCCCCCCTCCCCAACCAACCAACCTTTTTATCCCCCTATAGGCCCAAACCCGCCCCCCGCCCCCCAAATATTCAGTCATATAACGTGTATTAGCCAATGTAAGTTCACATTTCATTTACCAGGTTTCCATAGCAACACAGTTGTAGGGAACTGCCATTTCTACTAGTATATAATGTATCTGGCTTCTTTGCCCCTGCAGTTTGGCTTCAGAGACCCCAGGCATTCAGTGCAAGTTTTGTTTTGTAAATACAGTGAGTCAGACACATGTGAGGCAGAGCTGCTGGGGGGAGAGATGTGAGCAGAGCTGCTGAGACAGACATGTTATGTCTGGGGGAGTCTAAGAGCCACTTGTTCCTCTTTACTTCACAGTATATAGTTAGGTATGTGTTACCCCCTATATACTCACAGGACCTAGCTAGTAACCGTAGTTAGGGATCCATATATATATATAGTTCAGGGCAGTGATAGGTTAGGCTTCCGAAGGCCAACTAGCTAGTTAGAGGCCCGGTGGCACTAGTAGTTTAGCTGGCAGGTTAAGGACTCAGTATTAGGGTAGTCAGGCCTGTATCTACTGCCGTCACCGTCGCCCTGTTTGCTGCCTGTGAAGAATCTCACCATCATCATCATCTCCTGATCGGCTGTCTGTCATCTCCTGGAAGAATCCGAGGATCCACAGTCATCCACAGGGGCCCCTGCATCTCTTCTGTTGCCTGGAGGTATTGTGCACTGGACTCTTGCTATATATCTATATATATACCCGGGTATATAACCTAAGACGGTTGAGGACTTGCTGGTTGTTGTAGTATTGCTGTGTTCTGAGTATATTTTATGTATGTATTATTACCCTGTTGATTCTTATAAAGCTACTGTTATAACCTTATGTGGTATCTGTATGTATTCTTCAGACTGTGAGATTAGTACAGTGATCCTTGTTAAGGCTACTAAATGTACTTCATGGGTAAGTCCCAGGAAGAGATCCTCCCTGTAATACAGAGGCTCTATCCTGGGTGGAGGCACTGATATATTTCATATATGTTCCCACTCTTCCCTTCAGCGAAGGCTTCAGGTCCCATTATACACACAGGTCAGCGCCAGAGTCTGTTGCGGGAGGGATAATACTCATACCCCCCCCCCAAATAGGGCTACACAGTCATAAATAGACTATACCTATACTGGACTGCCATACTGGATGTCAAGTGCAAAACTGGACAATTCTTATGGGGTCACTACACAAACAAAAAATGAAATATACCCGTGCGAAGCCGGGTCCTTCCTCTAGTATTATATATACATCATTTATTGCATAACCATATTTTTTATATACTCTGTGTATATTATATATACATCCTTTATTGCATTAATATTTTTATTATATACTATGTGTATATTATATATTCTTTATGTATTATATTACAATATTTAATATATACACTGTGTATATTATATATGGAACAATCATTACATTAATATTTTTATTATATACTCTGTATAATTTATATACACATCCTTTATTACATTACCATATTTATTTCATACTCTGATAATATTAATTTTCATGATGTAATACATTACTATATTTATTATATAATCTGTGTATATTATATATACATCATGCATTACATTACTACATTTATTATACACTCTGTGTATATTATATATGTATCATGTAGTACATTAATGTATTCATTATATACCTGTGTATATTATATATCCATCATGTTTTACATTATATTAATTTTATACTCTGTATATAAAATATATACATGATGTATTACATAATTATATATTTATATATTCTGTGTACATTTTATATACAACCTTTATTACATTGCTATATTTATGATATAATCTGTGAATATTATAAATACATCATGTAATACATTACTATATTTTTATATACTCTCTGTACATTATATATAAATCCTTTATTACATTATTATATTAATTATATACTGTTTGTAAATTATATATAGATCAGGTATTACATTATATTATTATTATTATTAATTTTATATTATATATACATCATTTATTATATTACTATATGTATTATATACCCTGTTAATATTAAATATAAATCATGTATTACATAGCAATATTTATTATATACTCTGTGTATATTATATATGTATCATGTAGTACATTAATATATTTATTATATACTCTGCGTATATTATATATCCATCATGTATTGCATTAATAATTTTTTATATATTATGTGTACACTGTATATACATCATTTATTGCATTAATATATTTATTATATACTCTGTGTATATAATATAAACTGTACATCATGTTTTACATTGCTATATTTATTATATACGCTGTATAAATTATATATTCTTTATGTATTACATTACTATATTTAATATATACTCTGTGTATATTATAAATGCAACATATATTACATTAATATATTTATTATATTCTCTGTGTAATTTATATTGTATATACATCCTTTATTACATTCCCATATTTACTATTTACTCTGTATTTTATAGATACATCCTTTATTGCATTAATATATTCATTGTATACTCTGTGTATATTATATATACTTGCTTTACTGCATTACTATATTTATTATATACTCTGTGTTTATTAAATATGCATCATGGATTATAATTCTATATTCACTCTATACTCTGTGTATATTATTTCTACATCATTTTTTAAATTACCATATTTATTATATATTCAGTGTATATTATATATACATTATGTATTACATTACTATATTTTTATATGCTATGTGTACTATATATATATATCCTTTATTAAGTTACCATATTTATTATATAGTCAGTGTATATTATATATACATAATGTATATCATTACTATATTTATTATATTCTCTGTGTATATTATACTGTATATGCACCATGTTTTACATGATTATATTAATTTTATACTATGTATATATTATACATGCATGATGTATTACATTACTATGTATTTATATATTCTGTGTACATTTTATATACAACCTTTATTACATTGCGATATTTATTTTATAATCTATGTATATTATATACATCCTTTATTACACTGATATATTTATTATATATTCTGTTAATATTATATATACATCATTTATTGCATAACCATATGTATTATATACTCTGTGTATATTATATATACATCCTTTATTGCATTAATATATTTATTATATACTATGTGTATATAATATATGCTTTATGTATTACATTACTATATTTAATAAATACTCTGTGTAAATTATATATGGAACATGTATTACATTAATATATTTATTATATACTCTGTGTAATTTATATACACATCCTTTATTACATTTCCATATTTATTTCATACTCTGATAATATTAATTTTCATCATGTATTACATTAATATATTTATTATATACTCTGCGTATATTATTTATCCATCATGTATTACATTATTAAATTTTTATATAATATGTGTACATTGTACTGTATATACATCCTTTATTGCATTAATAAATTTATAATATATACTTTGTGTATTGTATATGCATCATGTTTTACATGATTATATTATTTTTATACTTTATATATTATATATACATGATGTATTACATTACTATATATTTATATATTCAGTGTACATTTTATATACAACCTTTATTACATTGCTATATTTATTTTATACTTTGTATATTATATAAACATCTTTTATTGCATTGATTTATTTATTACATATTCTGTTAATATTATATATAAATCATGTATTACATAACAATATTAATTATATACTCCGTGTTTATTGTATATACATCCTTTATTGCATTAATATTTTTATTATATACTATGTGTATGTTATATACAGTATGCTTTATGTATTACATTACTATATTTAATATATACTCTGTGTATATTATATATGGAACATGTATTACATTAATATATTTATTATATACTCTGTGTAATTTACATACACATCCTTTATTACATTACCATATTTATTTCATACTCTGATATTATGAATTTTCATCATGTATTACATTACTATATTTATTATATAATCTGTGTATATTATATATACACCATGTATTACATTACTATATTTATTATATACTCTGCGTATATTATATATCCATCATGTATTACATTATTAAATTTTTATATATTATGTGTACATTGTATATACATCCTTTATTGCATTAATATATTTATTATATACTCTGTGTATATAATATATACTGTACATCATGTTTTACATTACTATATTTATTATATAATCTGTGTATATTATATATACATCATGCATTACATTACTATATTTAATCTATACTCTGTATGTTATAAATGCAACATGTATTACATTAATATATTTATTATATACTCTGTGTAATTTATATATACATCCTTTATTATATTACCATATTTATTATTTACTCTGTATTGTATATATACACCCTTTATTGCATTACTATATTCATTATATACTCTCTGTATATTATATATACTAGCTTTACTGCATTACTATATTTATTATATACTCCGTGTATATTAAATATGCATTATGTATTGTATTTCTTTATTCATTATATACTCTGTGTATATTATATAAACATGTTGTAGTACATTACTATATATTTAAATATTCTGTGTACATTTTATATACAACCTTTATTACATTGCTATATTTATTTTATACTCTGTGTATATTATATATACATCCTTTATTACATTGATATATTTATTATATATTCTGTTAATATTATATATAAATCATGTATTACTTAACCGTATTTATTATATACTTTGTGTATATTGTATATACATCTTTTACTGCATTAATATTTGTATTATATACTATGTGTATATTATATATGCTTTATGTATTACATTACTACAGTATATTTAATATATACACTGTGTATATTATATATGGAACAAGTATTACATTATTATATTTATTATATACTCTGTGTAATTTTTATACACATCATTTACAGTATTACATTACCATATTTATTTCATACTCTGATAATATTAATTTTCATCATGTATTACATTACTATATTTATTAAATAATCTGTGCATATTATATATACATCATTTATTAAATTGCTATATTTATTATATACTCTGTGTATATTCTATATGCATCATGTAGTATTTTAATATATTTATTATATACTCTGCGTATATTAGATATCCATCACATATTACATTATTTAATTTTTATATATTATATGTACATTGTATATACATCCTTTATTGCATTAATATATTTATTATATACTCTGTGTATAGAATATATACTGTTCATCATGTTTTACATTGCTATATTTATTATATACTCTGTGTATATTATATTTTCTTTATTACATTACTATATTTAATCTATACTCTGTGTATATTATAAATGCAACATGTATTACATTAATATATTTATTATATACTCTGTGTAATTTATATATACATACTTTATTACATTACCATATTTATTATTTACTCTGTATTTTATATATACATCCTTAATTGCATTACTATATTTATTTTATACTCTGTGTATATGATATATACTTGCTTTACTGCATTACTATTTGTTATATACTCTGTGTATATTAAATATGCATCATGTATTATATTTCTATATTCATTATATACTCTGTGTATATTATATCTACATCATTTTTTAAATTACCATTTAAATTATATATTCTGTGTATATTATATATACATCATGTATTACATTACTATATTTTATATACTCTGTGTACAATATATATACATCCTTTATTACATTACCATATTTATTATATAGTCTGTGTATATTATATACAGTGGGGAAAAAAAGTATTTAGTCACCCACCAATTGTGCAAGTTCTCCCACTTAAAAAGATGAGAGAGGCCTCTAATTCACATCATAGGTAGACCTCAACTATGAGAGACAAAATGAGAAAACAAATCCAGAAAAATCACATTGTTTGATTTTTAAAGAATTTATTTGCAAAGTATGGTGGAAAATAAGTATTTGGTCAATAACAAATGGTTATCTCAATACTTTGTTATATATCCTTTGTTGGCAATGACAGAGGTGAAACGTTTCCTGTAAGTCTTCACAAGGTTGGCACACACTGTTGCTGGTATGTTGGCCCATTCCTCCATGCAGATCTCGTTTAGAGCAGTGATGTTTTGGGCCTGTCGCTGGGCAACACGGACTTTCAACTCCCTCCAAAGGTTTTCTATGAGGTTGAGATCTGGAGACTGGCTAGGCCACTCTAGGACCTTGAAATGCTTCTTACGAAGCCACTCCTTCGTTGCCCTGGCGGTGTGCTTGGGATCATTGTCATGCAGAAAGACCCAGCCACATTTCATCTTCAATGCCCTTGCTGATAGAAGGAGGTTTGCCCTCAAAATCTCATGATACATGGCCCCATTCATTCTTTTATGTACACGGATCAGTCATCCTGGTCCCTTTAAAGAGAAACAGCCCCAAAGCATGATGTTGCCACCCCCATGCTTCACAGTAGGTCTGGTGTTCTTTGGATTCAACTCAGCATTCACGCTCCTCCAAACACGACGAGTTGTGTTTCTACCAAGCAGTTCTACTTTGGTTTCATCTGACCATATGACATTCTCCCAATACTCTTCTGGAACATCCAAATGCTCTCTAGCAAACTTCAGACGGGCCTGGGTATATACTGGCTTAAGCAGGGGGCACTGCAGGATCTGAGTCCCTGATGGCGTAGTGTGTTACTGACGGTAGCAGGGGCGTAACTATCGGGTAGCAGAGGTAGCAGCTGCCACAGGGCCCGGGACATTTGGGGGCCCCGGAGCCCTGTGGCAGCCGCTAACGTGAACCCCACAAACCAGTAACGATCGCGGTCGCAGGGGGTGCGACCGGACCCGGCAGGGTAGAGAGCCCGCGAACAGCTGGAGATGGCCGGGCCCCGGACCATTATGATAGCGGTCGGAGAAAGCCTGGTTCCCCGACCGCTATACATAATGTTATTGGAAAGGTATTCTGGCATATTGCAGGCCCCTTTCCAATACATGCCAACCCAGGGGAGGTGACTGAAAATAATAAACACATATTCTCACCTCTCCTGGGCTCAGCCTTCTCTCCGGCGCTCCTCCGTCATGTGACTGAGGCCTGTGATTAGGCTCCAGCGGTCACATGGGGTGCGGCCACGTAATGACGTCAGTGCGCCCCCATGTGACCGCTGAGGCCCAATCACAGGCCTCGGCAGCGACGTCGGAAGAGGGTCTGAAGACGCTGAAGACGGCAGGATGGAGCGAGGATGCCAAGGAAAGGTAATACAAGGTGAGTATGAATGTTTGTTATTTTTAATCACCTTCCCTGGGCCTCTGATTATTATACTCTGAGGTCTGAGGAGACCCCAAAGTATAATAATAGCACAGATGCAGAGGGGGCTGTTGGGAGCTTATAATACTGTGTGGGGGCCACTGTAGAGCATATAATACTTGGTGAGGGCCACTCTAGAGCATATAATACTCGGTTGGGGCCACTGTAGAGCATATAATACTGGGTGGGGGCCACTGTAGAGCATATAATACTGGGTGGGGGCCACTGTAGAGCATATAATACTGGGTGGGGGCCACTGTAGAGCATATACTACGGGGTGGGGGCCACTGTAGAGCATATAATACTGGGTGGGGGCCACTGTAGAGCATATAATACTGGGTGGGGGCCACTGTAGAGCATATAATACTGGGTGGGGGCCACTGTGGGGGGCATATAATACTGGTTTGGAGACACTGTAGAGCATATAATACTGGGTGGGGGCCACTGTGGGGGGCATATAATACTGAGTGGGGGCCACTGTAGAGCATATAATACTGGGTGGGGGCCACTGTGGGGGGCATATAATACTGGTTTGGGGACACTGTAGAGCATATAATACTGGGTTGGGGCCACTGTAGGGAGCATATAATACTGGGTGGGGCCCACTATGGGGGGCATATAATACTGGGTGGGTACCACAGTGGGTAGCATATTATACTGTGTGTGGTGGGAGCAATGTAGAGCATATAATGCTGTATGGGGGCCACTGTGGAGCATATAATGCTTTGTGGGGGCCACTGTTGAGCATATAATACTATTTGGGGCCATTGTTAAGCATATTTTACTGTTTGGGGACCCATAACTGGTTCATGGGGGGCCCCATGTCAAATGTTCACCTTGGGGCCTAGCCATTCCTAGTTACGACACTGGACGGTAGCCTTTGTGACGTTAGTTCCAGCTTTCTGCAGGTCATTCACTAGGTCCCCCCATGTGGTTCTGGGATTTTTGCTCACCGTTCTTGTGATCATTTTGACCCCACGGTGTGAGATCTTGGGTGGAGCCCCTGTTCGAGGAAGATAATCAGTGGTCTTGTATGTCTTCCTTTCTCTAATTATTGCTCCCACAGTTGATTTCTTCACACCAAGCTGCTTGCCTATTGCAGATTCAGTCTTCCCAGCCTGGTGCAGGTCTACAATTTTGTTTCTGGTGTCCTTCCACAGCTCTTTGGTCTTCACCATAGTGGAGTTTGGAGTATGACTGTTTGAGGTTGTGGACAGGTGTCTTTTATACTGATAACAATTTTAAACAGGAGCCATTACTACAGGTTATGATTGGAGGACAGAGGAGATTCTTACAGAAGAAGTTACAGGTCTGTGAGAGCCAGAAATCTTGCTTGTTTGTAGGTGACCAAATACTTATTTTCCACCATAATTTGCAAATAAATTCTTAAAAAATTAGACAATGTGATTTTCTAGATATGTTTTCTCATTTTGTCTCTCATAGTTGAGGTCTACCTATGATGACAATTACAGGCCTCTCTCACCTTTTTAAGTGGGAGAACTTTCACAATTGGTGGCTGACTAAATACTTTTTTTCCTCACTGTATACATCATGTATAACATTACTATATTTATTATATACTCTGTGTATATTATATATGCATCATGTTTTACATGATTATATTAATTTATACTCTGTATCTATTATATATACATGATGTATTACATTACTATATATTTATATTTTCTGTGTACATTTTATATACAATCTTTATTACATTGCTATATTTATACTATGTGTATATTATATATACATCCTTTATTACATTGATATATTTGTTATATATTCTGTTAATATTATATATAAATCATGTATTACATAACAATATTTATTATATACTCTGTGTATATTGTATATACATCCTTTATTGCATTAATATTTTTATTATATACTATGTGTATATTATACATGCTTTATGTATTACATTACTATATTTAATATATACACTGTGTATATTATATATGGAACAAGTATTACATTAATATATTTATTATATACTCGGTGTAATTTCTATACACATCATTTATCACATTTCCATATTTATTTCATACTCTGATAATATTAATTTTCATCATGTATTACATTACTATATTTATTATATAATTTGTGTATATTATATATATACATCATTTATTACATTACTATATTTATTATATACGCTGCATATATTATATATCCATCATGTATTACATTATTAAATTTTTATATATTATGTGTACATTGTATATACATCCTTTATTGCATTAATATATTTATTATATACTCTGTGTATATAATATATACTGTTCATCATGTTTTACATTGTTATACTTATTATATAATCTGTGTATATTATATTTTCTTTATGTATTACATTACTATATTTAATCTATACTGTGTATATTATAAATGCAACATGTATTACATTAATATACAGTATATTACATTAATCTATTTATTATATACTCTGTATAATTTATATATACAGCCTTTATTACATTACCATATTTATTTCATACTCTGATAATATTATTTTTCATCATGTATTGCATTACTATATTTATTATATAATCTGTGTATATTAATATATACATCATGTAATATATTACTATATTTATTTTGTGTATTATATATGCATCATGTAGTACATTAATCTATTTATTATATACTCTGTGTATATTATATATCCATCATGTATTACATTATTAAATTTTTATATATTATGTGTACATTGTATATACATCTTTTATTGCATTAATATATTTATTATATACTCTGTGTATATCACATATACATCATGTATTAAATTACTGTTACATACATTGTATATATTATATATACATCATTTATTACATTGCTATATTTAATATATACTCTGTGTATAATATAAATGCAACATGTATTACATTAATACATTTATTATATACTGTGTGAAATTTATATATACACCCTTCAATACATTACCATATTTATTATATAGTCTGTGTATATTATATATACATCCTTTATTGCATTACTATATTTAATATATACTCTGTGTATATTATATATGGAACATGTATTTCATTAATATATTTATTATATACTCTGTGTAATTTATATACACATCCTTTATTACATTACCATATTTATTTCATACTCTGATAATATTAATTTTCATCATGTATTACATTACTATATTATTTAATCTGTGTATATTATATATACATCATGTATTACATTACTATATTTATTATATACTATGTGTAAATTATATATGCATCATGTAGTACATTAATATATTTACTATATACTCTGGGTATATTATATATCCATCATGTATTACATTATTAAATTTGTATATATTATGTGTACATTGTATACACATCCTCTATTGCATTAATATATTTATTATATACTCTGAAATATCACAACGCGGTTCAGGGTTAACATGCTCCTTTTTCAAGAGCAAAGCAATGTCTAGGAGCATATAGAAAACATTTGAACTTACAGGAGTGTCTACATCATGGAGTCAAAACATTGCTTAAAAAATGGTAAAAAGTGCACAAGTAAACTTGTAAATGTCCACCATACAGAAACTTAAATAGAACTCAAACTGACTTTTGATATGCATAAAACGTCGGGAAGGAGCCTCAGAGAAGCTAATGTTCGGCTTCAACATCTTCTTCACGTGTATAAAAAATTACACACGGTCTCTTGAATCACCTAAGTGATGAAACTGTCAAGAACATGTTCCTAGGAACCCTGTCAGTGTTATACATTGTCTTTTATAGCTAGGTTCCTAGGAGCACTGACAGTGTCATGCACTAGGTTTTATAGATTTCTAGGAGCCCTGACAGTGTTCTACACTATGTTTTATAGATACTGTAGGTTCCTTGGAGCCCTAACAGTGTTCTACACTATGTTTTATAGATAGGTTCCTAGGAGCCCTGACAGTGTTCTACACTATGTTTTGTAGATAGGATCTTAGGAGCCCTGACAGTATTCTATACTATGTCTTATAAATAGGTTCCTAGGAGCCCTGACAGTGTTCTACACTATATTTTAAAGATAGGTTCCTTATCCTTCATTATCTTGAGAGGTTTGCCCATCTCTAAAGATGATTATATAATAATTGTAAATAATGAAAAACAAAGGAGCATAAATAGAAACATACCTGAGGAGTGCGACCCTGTGGAAATAAAAGCAGATTATTATGTTAGACAACAATTTAATCTCACAGTCAGAATACAGGAAATGGGAGGAAGAAAAATAAATGGGGGGCAGGATATACAAGGATGTGAGGCAGAATGCTGGAAAGTTGGAGGCAGAATACAGGAGAGTGGGAAGCAATAAAATTGGGGGGGGGGGGATACAGGAGGACGGAAAGCAGAATGCAGGGAGAATATGAAAATGGGACACAGGAGAATTGGAGGCAAAATGCTGAAAAATTGAAAGTAGAAGAAAGGGGGCAGAATACAAAAGTATGGGAGGGAAAATAATGGGGGCCAGAAAGCAGGAGAATGGGACGCAATAGAATGGGAGGCAGAATACTGGAAAATGGGAATTAGAATACAGTGTATAAAAAAACTACATGCAGTCTCCCTGAATCAACTAAGTGCCAGAACTGACAAGAACATGTTCCTAGGAGCCCTGACAGTGTTATTCATTATGTTTTATAGAGAGGTTCCTAAAAGCCCTGACAGTGTCATACAGTATGTTTTATAGATCGCTTCCTAGGAGCCCTAAGAGTATTCTACACTATGTTTTATAGATAGGTTCTCAGGAGTCCTGACAGAGTTCTACACTATGCTTTATAGATAGGTTCCTAGGAGCCCTGACAGTGTTATACACTTTGGTTTATAGATAAGTTCCTAGGAGTCCTAACAGTGTTCTACACTATGTTTTATAGATAGGTTCCTAGGAGCCCTGACAGTGATCTACACTATAATAATAATAATAATAATAATAATATTTTTTATTTATATAGCGCCAAAATATTCCGCAGCACTGTACAATTTGCAGAGTTCAACTACTGACCAAAAAGATACATTACAAAGAAATAGTCAATTCACACACTGGGACTGAGGGCCCTGCTCGCAAGAGCTTACAATTTATGAGGTAGAGGGGGTGACACAAGAGGTAGCAGGGGCGGCAACAGACGTAGCATTGCTTGTACAATGGTCAGACAATTTTGTGATAGAGGTTACTGTCATTACACATATATAAAGCTGTTTTCCCATCCTCTTTCAAACATGCTGTCATAACCCTACTACTGAAGAAATCCTCCCTTGACCCGTCCTGTGCTGCTAACTATCGACCTGTCTCTAACCTTCCTTTTTTTCTCCAAAATCTTGGAACGCTTAGTCTATTCTTGTTTAATCCGCTATCTTTCTGCTAACTCTCTTCTTGACCCCTTACAATGTGGCTTCCGCACTCTGCACTCTACTGAAACGGCCCTCACAAAAGTCTCCAATGATCTCCTGACGGCTAAATCCAAAGGTGACTTCTCTCCTCTTATTCTTCTAGAGCTCTAAGCAGCATTTGACACTGTTGACCATCAACTCCTCCTCACTATGCTCCGTTCTGTCGGCACCCCCCACACAAACACACCCATCCCCATTTCCTCCTTTACCCCCCCACCCCCCCCTCACTCTATAAATTTACAACATCCACTTCTTCCCCCCCCCCCCCCCCCCCCCGGGCCCCCGGAGCCCCCCCCCCCCCCCCCCCCCCCTCCCCCCCCCCCACAACCCACAAAAAACAAAAAAAAAAAAATAATTGGCCCCCCACCACATTTATATTTAGGACACCCCCAATTAAACACCCCCCCCCGCAACAACACCCCCGCACCAACACCACACCCCACCCCCCTCCCCCCCCCCCCCCCAAACCCCCCCTCCCTCCCCCTCAAACACCCGCCCCCCCCAACCACACCCCCCCCCCCCCCCCCCCCACATAAAACCCCCCCCCCTCCCTCCCCCACCCCCGCCCCCCCCCCCCCTACCCCCAAAGGCCATTCCCCCCCCCCCCCGGGTTTTTTTTGACCCAGACCTTTCCTTCACCCCCCATATCCAATCAATAATAATCTCATCATTATACCATATTAGAAACCGTATTAAACCATAAAGGTCAAGAACATTACACAGGAGCAATCACAAGAGGACAATGCAATGTAGATCCTGAATGGTACAGCATGCGGTGGGGTAAAACCAGGGACGTAGCTAGAGATGGGGCTGATGAGTGTCAGGGGGGTGACGACAAGACCCTCGTTCAGGAGATTTAGATACAAGACTAGGGTAATAAACTGAACCTATGTCCCAAGTGACGGAAAGTCTAGTAGGGGCAGTGGTGAATTTTGATGATATTGGCAAATAGCAGGAGATAAATTGAGTTGGTGATACTTGGTGTCAAGTATCATATTTCTGATAATGGAGACCACCATTTCATCATGAAGACTTGGTGTAATCTCCCTGAAGGTGAGGGAAGTGAGAGCGGATCATAGAATAAATCATGAGAAACTTTCCAATCAGACCACAAAATGAACAATCTGAAGCTTCATCTTACTGTGGACAATATAATCCAGCTCATTAGAAAAGAAGCCTGAAGGACAACACAGGACATTCTGGAGACATGCTAGCTACATGGTAACCAAGAGCCAAGACCAGCTCAATGGCACAATCATCATAGTAATCATCCATCATCATCTCACCTGAAGGTTTGTGTTCTCCCATGAAGACCTTTCCATAAGATCCTGATCCAAGTTCTTGTATCAGGTCAAAGTGGTCGGCCACTTCCATCATCTTCAGGTTCTCAGAGGTCTCTGAAGTCAGGTTCAGAAGGTGTCTTGCCATGTTCTTGCTCACTTCAGTGACTTGGATGGCCATTTTGGATGAAGAGATGTTTGATGATGATGAAGTCCTTCAGGAAAAAAATAAATCTACAAAGTACGGTCAGTACTGACTGCAAGTACTGCAAAATGTGCAATCGGTGTCACTGAGGGGGAGATGTTTTATATTCAGGAAGAGGGTAGAGATTGTTGATGGTGGGGACATTGTCATTGGTCAACACTTGGGGCCTCCATTTCCATATGAATTGACATTGAGAAGTCTCTGGAGAACATGTGGGGGGTGATTTCATATGAATGGGGTCTGCGGGTGCGGCTCCTGCACTGTACACAATGGAGTTGTCTACAGTAAACACAACAGTATCAGGAGGAACCAACAACTAAGACCTTATTCACATGGTCAGTATTTGAAAGCCAAATCCAGAATTGTAACATAAATTGAGAAAATATAATGGAAAGATTTGTATGTCTTCAATGTTCATGTTTAGAATGTATTATTTTTGTTTACTGACTGTGTGAACATGGCCCAAGGCTCTAAGTAACAAACAAGTTCCTATGAGGATTTTTCACTATCTGATGGGAGTTGTTGTTCTATAGCTAGCAGTGCCACCATCTTTCCATGATGGTCTGATGTCTGACTTCAATATCTTCTAGTCCAGTCCTGTGTAAAAATAGAATTCCCCAAAACTCGCCTCATTGAAGGATTCAGTTTTTGATATTCCGTACTGGCCAGTAATAAGGAGTGGAGGAGGATTATATCTAAACTTTCTGCTTCTCTTCATCAGAAATGGTCTTTTGGATTCTTCCTCCATTCCATGTGATTGACCGTAATTAGATAATGTAGAATATGCTGGTGCTATATAAAGATTATTGTGCAGTGTGTGGGTTGTGTATAGTGGAGAGTTGGGGGGTCCTGGGGTGACTCCAGCATTGGCCCTTCCTATAATATGACTATGGACATGAGGAGCTGAGATATCACAATATGTCCTCAGTGGTTACCATTGGACTTCAGGTAAACCCATGGAATGATCTGATCTCACTGGCACACATAATAACCTGTACAATAACATATTCATCTCTGCTACATGTCACTATATGAATGAATAGTGGGTGATATACATGAAGCCCTCTCTGTAGTGCGGGACTGTGGAGTCGGCTGTGATGGGACACTAGAAGCAGGACTGGGGTGTTATTGTGGTAATGGGAGTAATAAAGGAGGGAGATAATGAGGTGATGGAGACAGAAGAGGAAATGTTTTTCTTTCTTATATCAAAACAATTTACATTATATCACAAGACAAAAACCAAACCCCCAAATTACAGAAGAGCCCCCGATATATAACATATAACCCAGTGATGAATCCAGGAATGAAATGCTCCATATATTGTCAAATACCACATTAATAAGTGTAAATTCTCCATATTATTCCATATTATAACCTTATGTTACATAATAGACTAGTTTACTGAATCTGGATCTTTATACAAGTTTATTCCCTGTAACTTTCCTTCTACAAACATAAATCAGTCAAAAGAGAATTTTATTCTATTCTGTCCATTTATACTGTAATGTAGATGAAAAACCTCCAATCCCCTCTTTCTATGTAATAAGATGAATGGATCTATAAAATACAGCAGAATATTGTGTTGGGTCATTACTTGGGGTGAATGTCGCCCAAGGCCATCCTAGGAGATTGCACAATATACTGGATATTAGACTGAACCTGATATTTATAACAAAAAGTGATGCAATGTAACATAGAAAGGTTTTAGCTTCATTTACTTTAGGAACTTCACAACGTTCCTGATTCTTTGGTTTCTACTTGTTATAAACATCAAAAGTTCATAAAATATCATTTATCAATTACTATTATTACTTATGTGGACATTTCCTCCCTAAACTTCCTTCTATAGGGACATGTTCACATCATATGGAAATTATCTGCGTCTTCCTCATTACATCTTGGACATCTAGAATTACTGGTTGTGAAAAATATAAATTATGGACCCTAAAACCTGTGACCTCCTATATGCAGGACTAGATGAAATATTAATCTTAAGGGGTTGTCCAGTAATAGAAAAACAAGGCTGCTCTTACAAAAACCGCACCCCTGTACCTGTCCATAGGTTGTGCGGTGTTACAGCTCAGCTCCATTCCATTCCACCCATGGATAGGAGCGTCGCTCCACAATTCCATCTAAATATTCCACATCTGCTTTCTCCCAGAATCTATAAGACATTATTATTAAACTCCCCCCCCATATAGACATAAAGCCAAAACTTCACTTCACTGACCATTTAGCTTTAATAAACCGCCATATATTCTGCATCAAGGTCAATGGGACATATTTTATTAACCCCCACCCCCCGTTTCCCGCTGTTGATATCTTATACTCAGCCTCTCTTATACCCAATCTGTGACTTCTCTTCTTACTTATTGAGATTCTTTCCCATCCTACAATGTGTTTCACTTGAAGGTAATACCCACAGAGATGGACCTGCAGACCCTGTCGCTCCTCCGGGGCTGTAGATCATCATGAGGTCTTCACTTGGTGAATTCACTCCAACTCTGATCCCTGAAAACCTCTTTTAAGTTACATGTATGCACGGCTATGTATATATGATATACTCTATGCCTTTAATGGGCTGAACCACTGCTAAAAGATGGTACAACCCAGTCAAAGTGTGTTTTGGGAAGGGCAGGAGATGGTCTCCTCTTCTTCTCTGGATTAGGAGGGAATGTATGTGAGGAGTGACTGAGCCCGAGCTAGACTAGCCCTGTGTTATCCAGCAGTCATGAGATGGGAATAGTCCCTGCTCAACTTGTGGTCAAGAGAGAAGTGTGACCTGATAAGAATCTACCCAAAAGGTAATGAGGTCTTGGTTTGTACTTTGCCTAAAATAAACAATCTGAAAAAGATTCTTGTATATTTCAGACAAAATACATAAGCTCGCAACCCACGTCACGGGTCCTCATTGTCTTGCGAGTCCCTAACTATCAAAACAATAAAAAAATAGCTAAAAAAATCATGGCCAAGAAGAGCGCAAACATGAAGGAGTGGGGGAGGAAATGTTACAAGCCAAATCATAAAACTACAAAATCCTTGATATATTGTCTATTCCAGTAATTGTTCAGACCTGCAGAATAAAGGTAAAACATTATACATGTGATCCACGGTCAGCAGTGCAAAATGTATAATGCAAAACCAAAGAAGGAATTGTAGCTTTATTCCATTCCGCCCATGGAAGAGTAATAATAATAAGTTATCTATACCGCACAATGCTGCCACTGAAAAATACATCTCATCCCACAAAAAACAAGCCCTCAGCTATGATGACAAAAAATACATTTACAGCTCTAGGAAAGCATTAGATAAAAATATAGGACTGGAAGAAACCCCCTGTTCCCCTTCTCAATGTGTCTCAGCAGCCAGACACCCCCCAATATGTAACTACCCCCTAGCCTATGGATTGTGGATACCCTGCACAGATGAGAATGCCTCTTTACACTGAAAAACAAAGCAAAATCAGGCAATCTCAGGACATGGGTTTAAGGAAAAAGGGATATATGTAAAATGTAAAAGTGCATAAAACATTGTGTTCAATACATTACAAAGACATTTGAAACAAGTTTATCACAAAAAAAATGACACTTTCATGTTTTATAAGGAATCCAACACTTGTACTTACTTCAAGGTCACAAGGAGTCGCACCTCAGGAGAAATGCAAGGTGACATAATGGTGTCCAACAATGTAAGAGCCTGAGGAAGCTCCTCCAGCAGTCTGTCCAAGGTAAAGACAGACCTACAGTAGAAGGCAGTGAACTTGTCCAGGTTCAGGTGGAGATCTCCATAGAGGATGTAGAAGTGACCTTTTTGATAACGCTGTGATACTATACGGTGACCCCATAGCCTCTTCCTCCTCAGATCTTGAACCAACATCAAACTCCGAACTCCAAACCTGACAAAAATAAAATCATGGATAGGTTCATGGATGAAAATCTCTGAATAATGAGCCAATATTATGTGAGTAAGTGATAAATGTCTCCCTATCACAAAGATGATGTCACTTCTGGACTTGCTGCAGGGTCTGTGCCATCATCTGGTGATGAGAAGATTCAGACCAATGTCCTAATTTATCATATAGCAATGAATAAAGACACAAATATACAGAAGTTTCCTTCCTTACATCTCCCCTTGGCAGGAAGTGTCCAGGTGTGTCATGAGATGAGCAGTTTTACAAGATATTAGTCATTTCTATACAATAAGTAAAACTCAAATGTTCTGGATTTGAATGTAAAAAATATATAACCAGCCGACTACCCTAACCACCGCTAACTTCTATCTAATGAAGACATGCTACATAGAATCTGTCAGCAGCCTGTAGGGGACCTATAGTGACCTCTATGTTGTAGTGTAGGCTTCTAAACTGCTAAGAATTCACATTTTTCTAATAACATGACTTCAATACTGATGCGTTTTAGCAAAATACAGGATTTTATCTGTGTAACATACAACCTACCTCCATGTGTTCATGTCCATGTACTGGACGGTAACACATTTAGGTGATCTCTACCTCGGCTCCAATGGTAAGGCATAGCATCTCCTGGTCTAGTAGAAGGCCAGATGATCTGGTTGATGTGGCTCCAGCGTGGACATCATAAGGTAAGGTGTTGAAGTTCCTTGCGATGTCCTCTGAAGGGTCCTCCACTTTCCATGACAGATGAAAATATTTTAGAATGTCCATTGCTGAACATCTGTCAGAGGGATTTATAGCCAACAAATCCCAGAACATTCCTCTGGCTTCAATGGAGACTTTCTGCCACTTGTCTGGGGCTTTTTCCAGGTCCCTTCTCACCTGCCACCAAGCAAATTCTTTATACTCAGCATCACGACCCAGCGCCTCTTGCCAAGGGAAGAATCCAGTAAGAAGAGTAAACACAAGAACTCCAAAAGCCCACACATCAAGACTGGGGTGAAGTAAAAGCTGTTCTTCTGGTCGTAACTGGCAGAGTTCAGGGGCAGTGTAAGGAATGAACCACAAAAAAGTAGGGACACATGTACCCTGGAGCGAGGTGAGTCCAAAGTCTGCCAGTTTTATCCAATGACATTCTGCATCCATCAGAAGAATATTGTCCAGCTTGATGTCTCGATGAACCATTCCTCTGCTGTGTATAAAGTCCAGAGCACTGGCTATCTGAGGAACACAGCGCTTCAACATGTCCTCCTGCATGCCGACCTGAGCAGAAGACAACACAAGAGATCACACAGCTGAACAGAACACAGGACAAAAATGGCCTAGAGAAAAGTCCTCATGACTTGTATCTATTCATATAAGATTAATAGAATTCTTCAAGTGGACAATTTGTCATTGTTTATTAGTTCTATTAATAGGGGGGGTTATAAACCAATATGTCATCATAACTCACATAGTCTATCACCCAGCTCACCCTTTCTCCTGTATGGTAAATCTACCTTGTTATATGGTCCTATACTGCTTCATAGCTGGACATATTTGTGGTTAGGATCTCTAGAAACCCTGAATGATAACTTTTCCAAAAACAATGAAAGAAAGAAAAACAATATTCCAGGATCTCATCTCACCATAGGTTTAAAGATGGACTGAAGAGTTCCTGCCGGAGCCAACTCCTGGATGAAGACAAAATCCTGCCTGGTATGGAACACCATCTGGTGTGTCAGGATGATGTGCGGGTGACAGCTGAGGGTGAGGGAGATGCCGTATTCCAAGAGGAAGTTGTCTCTTGGGGTCTTCTCCTTTGCAAGCATTTTAATAGCCACAATCTGACCTGTTGATTCATAAATCAATAATAATCTCATCATTATACCGTATTACAAACCGTATTAAACCATAAAGGTCAAGAACATTACACAGGAGCAATCACAAGAGGACAATGCAATGTAGATCCTGAATGGTACAGCATGCGGTGGGGTAAAACCAGGGACGTAGCTAGAGATGGGGCTGATGAGTGTCAGGGGGGTGACGACAAGACCCTCGGAGAGTTCAGGAGATTTAGATACAAGACTAGGGTAATAAACTGAACCTATGTCCCAAGTGACGGAAAGTCTAGTAGGGGTAGTGGTGAATTTTGATGATATTGGCAAATAGCAGGAGATAAATTGAGTTGTCTACTTGGTGTCAAGTATCATATTTCTGATAATGGAGACCACCATTTCATCATAAAGACTTGGTGTAATCTCCCTGAAGGTGAGGGAAGTAAGAGCGGATCATAGAATAAATCATGAGAAACTTTCCAATCAGACCACAAAATGAACAATCTGAAGCTTGATCTTATTGTGGACAATATAATCCAGCTCATTAGAAAAGAAGCCTGAAGGACAACACAGGACATTCTGGAGACATGCTAGCTACATGGTAACCAAGAGCCAAGACCAGCTCAATGGCACAATCATCATAGTAATCATCCATCATCATCTCACCTGAAAGTTTGTGTTCTCCCATGAAGACCTTTCCATAAGATCCTGATCCAAGTTCTTGTATCAGGTCAAAGTGGTCGGCCACTTCCATCATCTTCAGGTTCTCAGAGGTCTCTGAAGTCAGGTTCAGAAGGTGTCTTGCCATGTTCTTGCTCACTTCAGTGACTTGGATGGCCATTTTGGATGAAGAGATGTTTGATGATGATGAAGTCCTTCAGGAAAAAAATAAATCTACAAAGTACGGTCAGTACTGACTGCAAGTACTGCAAAATGTGCAATCGGTGTCACTGAGGGGGAGATGTTTTATATTCAGGAAGAGGGTAGAGATTGTTGATGGTGGGGACATTGTCATTGGTCAACACTTGGGGCCTCCATTTCCATATGAATTGACATTGAGAAGTCTCTGGAGAACATGTGGGGGGTGATTTCATATGAATGGGGTCTGCGGGTGCGGCTCCTGCACTGTACACAATGGAGTTGTCTACGGTAAACACAACAGTATCAGGAGGAACCAACAACTAAGACCTTATTCACATGGTCAGTATTTGAAAGCCAAATCCAGAATTGTAACATAAATTGAGAAAATATAATGGAAAGATTTGTATGTCTTCAATGTTCATGTTTAGAATGTATTATTTTTGTTTACTGACTGTGTGAACATGGCCCAAGGCTCTAAGTAACAAACAAGTTCCTATGAGGATTTTTCACTATCTGATGGGAGTTGTTGTTCTATAGCTAGCAGTGCCACCATCTTTCCATGATGGTCTGATGTCTGACTTCAATATCTTCTAGTCCAGTCCTGTGTAAAAATAGAATTCCCCAAAACTCGCCTCATTGAAGGATTCAGTTTTTGATATTCCGTACTGGCCAGTAATAAGGAGTGGAGGAGGATTATATCTAAACTTTCTGCTTCTCTTCATCAGAAATGGTCTTTTGGATTCTTCCTCCATTCCATGTGATTGACCGTAATTAGATAATGTAGAATATGCTGGTGCTATATAAAGATTATTGTGCAGTGTGTGGGTTGTGTATAGTGGAGAGTTGGGGGGTCCTGGGGTGACTCCAGCATTGGCCCTTCCTATAATATGACTATGGACATGAGGAGCTGAGATATCACAATATGTCCTCAGTGGTTACCATTGGACTTCAGGTAAACCCATGGAATGATCTGATCTCACTGGCACACATAATAACCTGTACAATAACATATTCATCTCTGCTACATGTCACTATATGAATGAATAGTGGGTGATATACATGAAGCCCTCTCTGTAGTGCGGGACTGTGGAGTCGGCTGTGATGGGACACTAGAAGCAGGACTGGGGTGTTATTGTGGTAATGGGAGTAATAAAGGAGGGAGATAATGAGGTGATGGAGACAGAAGAGGAAATGTTTTTCTTTCTTATATCAAAACAATTTACATTATATCACAAGACAAAAACCAAACCCCCAAATTACAGAAGAGCCCCCGATATATAACATATAACCCAGTGATGAATCCAGGAATGAAATGCTCCATATATTGTCAAATACCACATTAATAAGTGTAAATTCTCCATATTATTCCATATTATAACCTTATGTTACATAATAGACTAGTTTACTGAATCTGGATCTTTATACAAGTTTATTCCCTGTAACTTTCCTTCTACAAACATAAATCAGTCAAAAGAGAATTTTATTCTATTCTGTCCATTTATACTGTAATGTAGATGAAAAACCTCCAATCCCCTCTTTCTATGTAATAAGATGAATGGATCTATAAAATACAGCAGAATATTGTGTTGGGTCATTACTTGGGGTGAATGTCGCCCAAGGCCATCCTAGGAGATTGCACAATATACTGGATATTAGACTGAACCTGATATTTATAACAAAAAGTGATGCAATGTAACATAGAAAGGTTTTAGCTTCATTTACTTTAGGAACTTCACAACGTTCCTGATTCTTTGGTTTCTACTTGTTATAAACATCAAAAGTTCATAAAATATCATTTATCAATTACTATTATTACTTATGTGGACATTTCCTCCCTAAACTTCCTTCTATAGGGACATGTTCACATCATATGGAAATTATCTGCGTCTTCCTCATTACATCTTGGACATCTAGAATTACTGGTTGTGAAAAATATAAATTATGGACCCTAAAACCTGTGACCTCCTATATGCAGGACTAGATGAAATATTAATCTTAAGGGGTTGTCCAGTAATAGAAAAACAAGGCTGCTCTTACAAAAACCGCACCCCTGTACCTGTCCATAGGTTGTGCGGTGTTACAGCTCAGCTCCATTCCATTCCACCCATGGATAGGAGCGTCGCTCCACAATTCCATCTAAATATTCCACATCTGCTTTCTCCCAGAATCTATAAGACATTATTATTAAACTCCCCCCCATATAGACATAAAGCCAAAACTTCACTTCACTGACCATTTAGCTTTAATAAACCGCCATATATTCTGCATCAAGGTCAATGGGACATATTTTATTAACCCCCACCCCCCGTTTCCCGCTGTTGATATCTTATACTCAGCCTCTCTTATACCCAATCTGTGACTTCTCTTCTTACTTATTGAGATTCTTTCCCATCCTACAATGTGTTTCACTTGAAGGTAATACCCACAGAGATGGACCTGCAGACCCTGTCGCTCCTCCGGGGCTGTAGATCATCATGAGGTCTTCACTTGGTGAATTCACTCCAACTCTGATCCCTGAAAACCTCTTTTAAGTTACATGTATGCACGGCTATGTATATATGATATACTCTATGCCTTTAATGGGCTGAACCACTGCTAAAAGATGGTACAACCCAGTCAAAGTGTGTTTTGGGAAGGGCAGGAGATGGTCTCCTCTTCTTCTCTGGATTAGGAGGGAATGTATGTGAGGAGTGACTGAGCCCGAGCTAGACTAGCCCTGTGTTATCCAGCAGTCATGAGATGGGAATAGTCCCTGCTCAACTTGTGGTCAAGAGAGAAGTGTGACCTGATAAGAATCTACCCAAAAGGTAATGAGGTCTTGGTTTGTACTTTGCCTAAAATAAACAATCTGAAAAAGATTCTTGTATATTTCAGACAAAATACATAAGCTCGCAACCCACGTCACGGGTCCTCATTGTCTTGCGAGTCCCTAACTATCAAAACAATAAAAAAATAGCTAAAAAAATCATGGCCAAGAAGAGCGCAAACATGAAGGAGTGGGGGAGGAAATGTTACAAGCCAAATCATAAAACTACAAAATCCTTGATATATTGTCTATTCCAGTAATTGTTCAGACCTGCAGAATAAAGGTAAAACATTATACATGTGATCCACGGTCAGCAGTGCAAAATGTATAATGCAAAACCAAAGAAGGAATTGTAGCTTTATTCCATTCCGCCCATGGAAGAGTAATAATAATAAGTTATCTATACCGCACAATGCTGCCACTGAAAAATACATCTCATCCCACAAAAAACAAGCCCTCAGCTATGATGACAAAAAATACATTTACAGCTCTAGGAAAGCATTAGATAAAAATATAGGACTGGAAGAAACCCCCTGTTCCCCTTCTCAATGTGTCTCAGCAGCCAGACACCCCCCAATATGTAACTACCCCCTAGCCTATGGATTGTGGATACCCTGCACAGATGAGAATGCCTCTTTACACTGAAAAACAAAGCAAAATCAGGCAATCTCAGGACATGGGTTTAAGGAAAAAGGGATATATGTAAAATGTAAAAGTGCATAAAACATTGTGTTCAATACATTACAAAGACATTTGAAACAAGTTTATCACAAAAAAAATGACACTTTCATGTTTTATAAGGAATCCAACACTTGTACTTACTTCAAGGTCACAAGGAGTCGCACCTCAGGAGAAATGCAAGGTGACATAATGGTGTCCAACAATGTAAGAGCCTGAGGAAGCTCCTCCAGCAGTCTGTCCAAGGTAAAGACAGACCTACAGTAGAAGGCAGTGAACTTGTCCAGGTTCAGGTGGAGATCTCCATAGAGGATGTAGAAGTGACCTTTTTGATAACGCTGTGATACTATACGGTGACCCCATAGCCTCTTCCTCCTCAGATCTTGAACCAACATCAAACTCCGAACTCCAAACCTGACAAAAATAAAATCATGGATAGGTTCATGGATGAAAATCTCTGAATAATGAGCCAATATTATGTGAGTAAGTGATAAATGTCTCCCTATCACAAAGATGATGTCACTTCTGGACTTGCTGCAGGGTCTGTGCCATCATCTGGTGATGAGAAGATTCAGACCAATGTCCTAATTTATCATATAGCAATGAATAAAGACACAAATATACAGAAGTTTCCTTCCTTACATCTCCCCTTGGCAGGAAGTGTCCAGGTGTGTCATGAGATGAGTAGCTTTACAAGATATTAGTCATTTCTATACAATAAGTAAAACTCAAATGTTCTGGATTTGAATGTAAAAAATATATAACCAGCCGACTACCCTAACCACCGCTAACTTCTATCTAATGAAGACATGCTACATAGAATCTGTCAGCAGCCTGTAGGGGACCTATAGTGACCTCTATGTTGTAGTGTAGGCTTCTAAACTGCTAAGAATTCACATTTTTCTAATAACATGACTTCAATACTGATGCGTTTTAGCAAAATACAGGATTTTATCTGTGTAACATACAACCTACCTCCATGTGTTCATGTCCATGTACTGGACGGTAACACATTTAGGTGATCTCTACCTCGGCTCCAATGGTAAGGCATAGCATCTCCTGGTCTAGTAGAAGGCCAGATGATCTGGTTGATGTGGCTCCAGCGTGGACATCATAAGGTAAGGTGTTGAAGTTCCTTGCGATGTCCTCTGAAGGGTCCTCCACTTTCCATGACAGATGAAAATATTTTAGAATGTCCATTGCTGAACATCTGTCAGAGGGATTTATAGCCAACAAATCCCAGAACATTCCTCTGGCTTCAATGGAGACTTTCTGCCACTTGTCTGGGGCTTTTTCCAGGTCCCTTCTCACCTGCCACCAAGCAAATTCTTTATACTCAGCATCACGACCCAGCGCCTCTTGCCAAGGGAAGAATCCAGTAAGAAGAGTAAACACAAGAACTCCAAAAGCCCACACATCAAGACTGGGGTGAAGTAAAAGCTGTTCTTCTGGTCGTAACTGGCAGAGTTCAGGGGCAGTGTAAGGAATGAACCACAAAAAAGTAGGGACACATGTACCCTGGAGCGAGGTGAGTCCAAAGTCTGCCAGTTTTATCCAATGACATTCTGCATCCATCAGAAGAATATTGTCCAGCTTGATGTCTCGATGAACCATTCCTCTGCTGTGTATAAAGTCCAGAGCACTGGCTATCTGAGGAACACAGCGCTTCAACATGTCCTCCTGCATGCCGACCTGAGCAGAAGACAACACAAGAGATCACACAGCTGAACAGAACACAGGACAAAAATGGCCTAGAGAAAAGTCCTCATGACTTGTATCTATTCATATAAGATTAATAGAATTCTTCAAGTGGACAATTTGTCATTGTTTATTAGTTCTATTAATAGGGGGGGTTATAAACCAATATGTCATCATAACTCACATAGTCTATCACCCAGCTCACCCTTTCTCCTGTATGGTAAATCTACCTTGTTATATGGTCCTATACTGCTTCATAGCTGGACATATTTGTGGTTAGGATCTCTAGAAACCCTGAATGATAACTTTTCCAAAAACAATGAAAGAAAGAAAAACAATATTCCAGGATCTCATCTCACCATAGGTTTAAAGATGGACTGAAGAGTTCCTGCCGGAGCCAACTCCTGGATGAAGACAAAATCCTGCCTGGTATGGAACACCATCTGGTGTGTCAGGATGATGTGCGGGTGACAGCTGAGGGTGAGGGAGATGCCGTATTCCAAGAGGAAGTTGTCTCTTGGGGTCTTCTCCTTTGCAAGCATTTTAATAGCCACAATCTGACCTGTTGATTCATAAATCAATAATAATCTCATCATTATACCGTATTACAAACCGTATTAAACCATAAAGGTCAAGAACATTACACAGGAGCAATCACAAGAGGACAATGCAATGTAGATCCTGAATGGTACAGCATGCGGTGGGGTAAAACCAGGGACGTAGCTAGAGATGGGGCTGATGAGTGTCAGGGGGGTGACGACAAGACCCTCGGAGAGTTCAGGAGATTTAGATACAAGACTAGGGTAATAAACTGAACCTATGTCCCAAGTGACGGAAAGTCTAGTAGGGGTAGTGGTGAATTTTGATGATATTGGCAAATAGCAGGAGATAAATTGAGTTGTCTACTTGGTGTCAAGTATCATATTTCTGATAATGGAGACCACCATTTCATCATAAAGACTTGGTGTAATCTCCCTGAAGGTGAGGGAAGTAAGAGCGGATCATAGAATAAATCATGAGAAACTTTCCAATCAGACCACAAAATGAACAATCTGAAGCTTGATCTTATTGTGGACAATATAATCCAGCTCATTAGAAAAGAAGCCTGAAGGACAACACAGGACATTCTGGAGACATGCTAGCTACATGGTAACCAAGAGCCAAGACCAGCTCAATGGCACAATCATCATAGTAATCATCCATCATCATCTCACCTGAAAGTTTGTGTTCTCCCATGAAGACCTTTCCATAAGATCCTGATCCAAGTTCTTGTATCAGGTCAAAGTGGTCGGCCACTTCCATCATCTTCAGGTTCTCAGAGGTCTCTGAAGTCAGGTTCAGAAGGTGTCTTGCCATGTTCTTGCTCACTTCAGTGACTTGGATGGCCATTTTGGATGAAGAGATGTTTGATGATGATGAAGTCCTTCAGGAAAAAAATAAATCTACAAAGTACGGTCAGTACTGACTGCAAGTACTGCAAAATGTGCAATCGGTGTCACTGAGGGGGAGATGTTTTATATTCAGGAAGAGGGTAGAGATTGTTGATGGTGGGGACATTGTCATTGGTCAACACTTGGGGCCTCCATTTCCATATGAATTGACATTGAGAAGTCTCTGGAGAACATGTGGGGGGTGATTTCATATGAATGGGGTCTGCGGGTGCGGCTCCTGCACTGTACACAATGGAGTTGTCTACGGTAAACACAACAGTATCAGGAGGAACCAACAACTAAGACCTTATTCACATGGTCAGTATTTGAAAGCCAAATCCAGAATTGTAACATAAATTGAGAAAATATAATGGAAAGATTTGTATGTCTTCAATGTTCATGTTTAGAATGTATTATTTTTGTTTACTGACTGTGTGAACATGGCCCAAGGCTCTAAGTAACAAACAAGTTCCTATGAGGATTTTTCACTATCTGATGGGAGTTGTTGTTCTATAGCTAGCAGTGCCACCATCTTTCCATGATGGTCTGATGTCTGACTTCAATATCTTCTAGTCCAGTCCTGTGTAAAAATAGAATTCCCCAAAACTCGCCTCATTGAAGGATTCAGTTTTTGATATTCCGTACTGGCCAGTAATAAGGAGTGGAGGAGGATTAGATCTAAACTTTCTGCTTCTCTTCATCAGAAATGGTCTTTTGGATTCTTCCTCCATTCCATGTGATTGACCGTAATTAGATAATGTAGAATATGCTGGTGCTATATAAAGATTATTGTGCAGTGTGTGGGTTGTGTATAGTGGAGAGTTGGGGGGTCCTGGGGTGACTCCAGCATTGGCCCTTCCTATAATATGACTATGGACATGAGGAGCTGAGATATCACAATATGTCCTCAGTGGTTACCATTGGACTTCAGGTAAACCCATGGAATGATCTGATCTCACTGGCACACATAATAACCTGTACAATAACATATTCATCTCTGCTACATGTCACTATATGAATGAATAGTGGGTGATATACATGAAGCCCTCTCTGTAGTGCGGGACTGTGGAGTCGGCTGTGATGGGACACTAGAAGCAGGACTGGGGTGTTATTGTGGTAATGGGAGTAATAAAGGAGGGAGATAATGAGGTGATGGAGACAGAAGAGGAAATGTTTTTCTTTCTTATATCAAAACAATTTACATTATATCACAAGACAAAAACCAAACCCCCAAATTACAGAAGAGCCCCCGATATATAACATATAACCCAGTGATGAATCCAGGAATGAAATGCTCCATATATTGTCAAATACCACATTAATAAGTGTAAATTCTCCATATTATTCCATATTATAACCTTATGTTACATAATAGACTAGTTTACTGAATCTGGATCTTTATACAAGTTTATTCCCTGTAACTTTCCTTCTACAAACATAAATCAGTCAAAAGAGAATTTTATTCTATTCTGTCCATTTATACTGTAATGTAGATGAAAAACCTCCAATCCCCTCTTTCTATGTAATAAGATGAATGGATCTATAAAATACAGCAGAATATTGTGTTGGGTCATTACTTGGGGTGAATGTCGCCCAAGGCCATCCTAGGAGATTGCACAATATACTGGATATTAGACTGAACCTGATATTTATAACAAAAAGTGATGCAATGTAACATAGAAAGGTTTTAGCTTCATTTACTTTAGGAACTTCACAACGTTCCTGATTCTTTGGTTTCTACTTGTTATAAACATCAAAAGTTCATAAAATATCATTTATCAATTACTATTATTACTTATGTGGACATTTCCTCCCTAAACTTCCTTCTATAGGGACATGTTCACATCATATGGAAATTATCTGCGTCTTCCTCATTACATCTTGGACATCTAGAATTACTGGTTGTGAAAAATATAAATTATGGACCCTAAAACCTGTGACCTCCTATATGCAGGACTAGATGAAATATTAATCTTAAGGGGTTGTCCAGTAATAGAAAAACAAGGCTGCTCTTACAAAAACCGCACCCCTGTACCTGTCCATAGGTTGTGCGGTGTTACAGCTCAGCTCCATTCCATTCCACCCATGGATAGGAGCGTCGCTCCACAATTCCATCTAAATATTCCACATCTGCTTTCTCCCAGAATCTATAAGACATTATTATTAAACTCCCCCCCCATATAGACATAAAGCCAAAACTTCACTTCACTGACCATTTAGCTTTAATAAACCGCCATATATTCTGCATCAAGGTCAATGGGACATATTTTATTAACCCCCACCCCCCGTTTCCCGCTGTTGATATCTTATACTCAGCCTCTCTTATACCCAATCTGTGACTTCTCTTCTTACTTATTGAGATTCTTTCCCATCCTACAATGTGTTTCACTTGAAGGTAATACCCACAGAGATGGACCTGCAGACCCTGTCGCTCCTCCGGGGCTGTAGATCATCATGAGGTCTTCACTTGGTGAATTCACTCCAACTCTGATCCCTGAAAACCTCTTTTAAGTTACATGTATGCACGGCTATGTATATATGATATACTCTATGCCTTTAATGGGCTGAACCACTGCTAAAAGATGGTACAACCCAGTCAAAGTGTGTTTTGGGAAGGGCAGGAGATGGTCTCCTCTTCTTCTCTGGATTAGGAGGGAATGTATGTGAGGAGTGACTGAGCCCGAGCTAGACTAGCCCTGTGTTATCCAGCAGTCATGAGATGGGAATAGTCCCTGCTCAACTTGTGGTCAAGAGAGAAGTGTGACCTGATAAGAATCTACCCAAAAGGTAATGAGGTCTTGGTTTGTACTTTGCCTAAAATAAACAATCTGAAAAAGATTCTTGTATATTTCAGACAAAATACATAAGCTCGCAACCCACGTCACGGGTCCTCATTGTCTTGCGAGTCCCTAACTATCAAAACAATAAAAAAATAGCTAAAAAAATCATGGCCAAGAAGAGCGCAAACATGAAGGAGTGGGGGAGGAAATGTTACAAGCCAAATCATAAAACTACAAAATCCTTGATATATTGTCTATTCCAGTAATTGTTCAGACCTGCAGAATAAAGGTAAAACATTATACATGTGATCCACGGTCAGCAGTGCAAAATGTATAATGCAAAACCAAAGAAGGAATTGTAGCTTTATTCCATTCCGCCCATGGAAGAGTAATAATAATAAGTTATCTATACCGCACAATGCTGCCACTGAAAAATACATCTCATCCCACAAAAAACAAGCCCTCAGCTATGATGACAAAAAATACATTTACAGCTCTAGGAAAGCATTAGATAAAAATATAGGACTGGAAGAAACCCCCTGTTCCCCTTCTCAATGTGTCTCAGCAGCCAGACACCCCCCAATATGTAACTACCCCCTAGCCTATGGATTGTGGATACCCTGCACAGATGAGAATGCCTCTTTACACTGAAAAACAAAGCAAAATCAGGCAATCTCAGGACATGGGTTTAAGGAAAAAGGGATATATGTAAAATGTAAAAGTGCATAAAACATTGTGTTCAATACATTACAAAGACATTTGAAACAAGTTTATCACAAAAAAAATGACACTTTCATGTTTTATAAGGAATCCAACACTTGTACTTACTTCAAGGTCACAAGGAGTCGCACCTCAGGAGAAATGCAAGGTGACATAATGGTGTCCAACAATGTAAGAGCCTGAGGAAGCTCCTCCAGCAGTCTGTCCAAGGTAAAGACAGACCTACAGTAGAAGGCAGTGAACTTGTCCAGGTTCAGGTGGAGATCTCCATAGAGGATGTAGAAGTGACCTTTTTGATAACGCTGTGATACTATACGGTGACCCCATAGCCTCTTCCTCCTCAGATCTTGAACCAACATCAAACTCCGAACTCCAAACCTGACAAAAATAAAATCATGGATAGGTTCATGGATGAAAATCTCTGAATAATGAGCCAATATTATGTGAGTAAGTGATAAATGTCTCCCTATCACAAAGATGATGTCACTTCTGGACTTGCTGCAGGGTCTGTGCCATCATCTGGTGATGAGAAGATTCAGACCAATGTCCTAATTTATCATATAGCAATGAATAAAGACACAAATATACAGAAGTTTCCTTCCTTACATCTCCCCTTGGCAGGAAGTGTCCAGGTGTGTCATGAGATGAGTAGCTTTACAAGATATTAGTCATTTCTATACAATAAGTAAAACTCAAATGTTCTGGATTTGAATGTAAAAAATATATAACCAGCCGACTACCCTAACCACCGCTAACTTCTATCTAATGAAGACATGCTACATAGAATCTGTCAGCAGCCTGTAGGGGACCTATAGTGACCTCTATGTTGTAGTGTAGGCTTCTAAACTGCTAAGAATTCACATTTTTCTAATAACATGACTTCAATACTGATGCGTTTTAGCAAAATACAGGATTTTATCTGTGTAACATACAACCTACCTCCATGTGTTCATGTCCATGTACTGGACGGTAACACATTTAGGTGATCTCTACCTCGGCTCCAATGGTAAGGCATAGCATCTCCTGGTCTAGTAGAAGGCCAGATGATCTGGTTGATGTGGCTCCAGCGTGGACATCATAAGGTAAGGTGTTGAAGTTCCTTGCGATGTCCTCTGAAGGGTCCTCCACTTTCCATGACAGATGAAAATATTTTAGAATGTCCATTGCTGAACATCTGTCAGAGGGATTTATAGCCAACAAATCCCAGAACATTCCTCTGGCTTCAATGGAGACTTTCTGCCACTTGTCTGGGGCTTTTTCCAGGTCCCTTCTCACCTGCCACCAAGCAAATTCTTTATACTCAGCATCACGACCCAGCGCCTCTTGCCAAGGGAAGAATCCAGTAAGAAGAGTAAACACAAGAACTCCAAAAGCCCACACATCAAGACTGGGGTGAAGTAAAAGCTGTTCTTCTGGTCGTAACTGGCAGAGTTCAGGGGCAGTGTAAGGAATGAACCACAAAAAAGTAGGGACACATGTACCCTGGAGCGAGGTGAGTCCAAAGTCTGCCAGTTTTATCCAATGACATTCTGCATCCATCAGAAGAATATTGTCCAGCTTGATGTCTCGATGAACCATTCCTCTGCTGTGTATAAAGTCCAGAGCACTGGCTATCTGAGGAACACAGCGCTTCAACATGTCCTCCTGCATGCCGACCTGAGCAGAAGACAACACAAGAGATCACACAGCTGAACAGAACACAGGACAAAAATGGCCTAGAGAAAAGTCCTCATGACTTGTATCTATTCATATAAGATTAATAGAATTCTTCAAGTGGACAATTTGTCATTGTTTATTAGTTCTATTAATAGGGGGGGTTATAAACCAATATGTCATCATAACTCACATAGTCTATCACCCAGCTCACCCTTTCTCCTGTATGGTAAATCTACCTTGTTATATGGTCCTATACTGCTTCATAGCTGGACATATTTGTGGTTAGGATCTCTAGAAACCCTGAATGATAACTTTTCCAAAAACAATGAAAGAAAGAAAAACAATATTCCAGGATCTCATCTCACCATAGGTTTAAAGATGGACTGAAGAGTTCCTGCCGGAGCCAACTCCTGGATGAAGACAAAATCCTGCCTGGTATGGAACACCATCTGGTGTGTCAGGATGATGTGCGGGTGACAGCTGAGGGTGAGGGAGATGCCGTATTCCAAGAGGAAGTTGTCTCTTGGGGTCTTCTCCTTTGCAAGCATTTTAATAGCCACAATCTGACCTGTTGATTCATAAATCAATAATAATCTCATCATTATACCGTATTACAAACCGTATTAAACCATAAAGGTCAAGAACATTACACAGGAGCAATCACAAGAGGACAATGCAATGTAGATCCTGAATGGTACAGCATGCGGTGGGGTAAAACCAGGGACGTAGCTAGAGATGGGGCTGATGAGTGTCAGGGGGGTGACGACAAGACCCTCGGAGAGTTCAGGAGATTTAGATACAAGACTAGGGTAATAAACTGAACCTATGTCCCAAGTGACGGAAAGTCTAGTAGGGGTAGTGGTGAATTTTGATGATATTGGCAAATAGCAGGAGATAAATTGAGTTGTCTACTTGGTGTCAAGTATCATATTTCTGATAATGGAGACCACCATTTCATCATAAAGACTTGGTGTAATCTCCCTGAAGGTGAGGGAAGTAAGAGCGGATCATAGAATAAATCATGAGAAACTTTCCAATCAGACCACAAAATGAACAATCTGAAGCTTGATCTTATTGTGGACAATATAATCCAGCTCATTAGAAAAGAAGCCTGAAGGACAACACAGGACATTCTGGAGACATGCTAGCTACATGGTAACCAAGAGCCAAGACCAGCTCAATGGCACAATCATCATAGTAATCATCCATCATCATCTCACCTGAAAGTTTGTGTTCTCCCATGAAGACCTTTCCATAAGATCCTGATCCAAGTTCTTGTATCAGGTCAAAGTGGTCGGCCACTTCCATCATCTTCAGGTTCTCAGAGGTCTCTGAAGTCAGGTTCAGAAGGTGTCTTGCCATGTTCTTGCTCACTTCAGTGACTTGGATGGCCATTTTGGATGAAGAGATGTTTGATGATGATGAAGTCCTTCAGGAAAAAAATAAATCTACAAAGTACGGTCAGTACTGACTGCAAGTACTGCAAAATGTGCAATCGGTGTCACTGAGGGGGAGATGTTTTATATTCAGGAAGAGGGTAGAGATTGTTGATGGTGGGGACATTGTCATTGGTCAACACTTGGGGCCTCCATTTCCATATGAATTGACATTGAGAAGTCTCTGGAGAACATGTGGGGGGTGATTTCATATGAATGGGGTCTGCGGGTGCGGCTCCTGCACTGTACACAATGGAGTTGTCTACGGTAAACACAACAGTATCAGGAGGAACCAACAACTAAGACCTTATTCACATGGTCAGTATTTGAAAGCCAAATCCAGAATTGTAACATAAATTGAGAAAATATAATGGAAAGATTTGTATGTCTTCAATGTTCATGTTTAGAATGTATTATTTTTGTTTACTGACTGTGTGAACATGGCCCAAGGCTCTAAGTAACAAACAAGTTCCTATGAGGATTTTTCACTATCTGATGGGAGTTGTTGTTCTATAGCTAGCAGTGCCACCATCTTTCCATGATGGTCTGATGTCTGACTTCAATATCTTCTAGTCCAGTCCTGTGTAAAAATAGAATTCCCCAAAACTCGCCTCATTGAAGGATTCAGTTTTTGATATTCCGTACTGGCCAGTAATAAGGAGTGGAGGAGGATTATATCTAAACTTTCTGCTTCTCTTCATCAGAAATGGTCTTTTGGATTCTTCCTCCATTCCATGTGATTGACCGTAATTAGATAATGTAGAATATGCTGGTGCTATATAAAGATTATTGTGCAGTGTGTGGGTTGTGTATAGTGGAGAGTTGGGGGGTCCTGGGGTGACTCCAGCATTGGCCCTTCCTATAATATGACTATGGACATGAGGAGCTGAGATATCACAATATGTCCTCAGTGGTTACCATTGGACTTCAGGTAAACCCATGGAATGATCTGATCTCACTGGCACACATAATAACCTGTACAATAACATATTCATCTCTGCTACATGTCACTATATGAATGAATAGTGGGTGATATACATGAAGCCCTCTCTGTAGTGCGGGACTGTGGAGTCGGCTGTGATGGGACACTAGAAGCAGGACTGGGGTGTTATTGTGGTAATGGGAGTAATAAAGGAGGGAGATAATGAGGTGATGGAGACAGAAGAGGAAATGTTTTTCTTTCTTATATCAAAACAATTTACATTATATCACAAGACAAAAACCAAACCCCCAAATTACAGAAGAGCCCCCGATATATAACATATAACCCAGTGATGAATCCAGGAATGAAATGCTCCATATATTGTCAAATACCACATTAATAAGTGTAAATTCTCCATATTATTCCATATTATAACCTTATGTTACATAATAGACTAGTTTACTGAATCTGGATCTTTATACAAGTTTATTCCCTGTAACTTTCCTTCTACAAACATAAATCAGTCAAAAGAGAATTTTATTCTATTCTGTCCATTTATACTGTAATGTAGATGAAAAACCTCCAATCCCCTCTTTCTATGTAATAAGATGAATGGATCTATAAAATACAGCAGAATATTGTGTTGGGTCATTACTTGGGGTGAATGTCGCCCAAGGCCATCCTAGGAGATTGCACAATATACTGGATATTAGACTGAACCTGATATTTATAACAAAAAGTGATGCAATGTAACATAGAAAGGTTTTAGCTTCATTTACTTTAGGAACTTCACAACGTTCCTGATTCTTTGGTTTCTACTTGTTATAAACATCAAAAGTTCATAAAATATCATTTATCAATTACTATTATTACTTATGTGGACATTTCCTCCCTAAACTTCCTTCTATAGGGACATGTTCACATCATATGGAAATTATCTGCGTCTTCCTCATTACATCTTGGACATCTAGAATTACTGGTTGTGAAAAATATAAATTATGGACCCTAAAACCTGTGACCTCCTATATGCAGGACTAGATGAAATATTAATCTTAAGGGGTTGTCCAGTAATAGAAAAACAAGGCTGCTCTTACAAAAACCGCACCCCTGTACCTGTCCATAGGTTGTGCGGTGTTACAGCTCAGCTCCATTCCATTCCACCCATGGATAGGAGCGTCGCTCCACAATTCCATCTAAATATTCCACATCTGCTTTCTCCCAGAATCTATAAGACATTATTATTAAACTCCCCCCCCATATAGACATAAAGCCAAAACTTCACTTCACTGACCATTTAGCTTTAATAAACCGCCATATATTCTGCATCAAGGTCAATGGGACATATTTTATTAACCCCCACCCCCCGTTTCCCGCTGTTGATATCTTATACTCAGCCTCTCTTATACCCAATCTGTGACTTCTCTTCTTACTTATTGAGATTCTTTCCCATCCTACAATGTGTTTCACTTGAAGGTAATACCCACAGAGATGGACCTGCAGACCCTGTCGCTCCTCCGGGGCTGTAGATCATCATGAGGTCTTCACTTGGTGAATTCACTCCAACTCTGATCCCTGAAAACCTCTTTTAAGTTACATGTATGCACGGCTATGTATATATGATATACTCTATGCCTTTAATGGGCTGAACCACTGCTAAAAGATGGTACAACCCAGTCAAAGTGTGTTTTGGGAAGGGCAGGAGATGGTCTCCTCTTCTTCTCTGGATTAGGAGGGAATGTATGTGAGGAGTGACTGAGCCCGAGCTAGACTAGCCCTGTGTTATCCAGCAGTCATGAGATGGGAATAGTCCCTGCTCAACTTGTGGTCAAGAGAGAAGTGTGACCTGATAAGAATCTACCCAAAAGGTAATGAGGTCTTGGTTTGTACTTTGCCTAAAATAAACAATCTGAAAAAGATTCTTGTATATTTCAGACAAAATACATAAGCTCGCAACCCACGTCACGGGTCCTCATTGTCTTGCGAGTCCCTAACTATCAAAACAATAAAAAAATAGCTAAAAAAATCATGGCCAAGAAGAGCGCAAACATGAAGGAGTGGGGGAGGAAATGTTACAAGCCAAATCATAAAACTACAAAATCCTTGATATATTGTCTATTCCAGTAATTGTTCAGACCTGCAGAATAAAGGTAAAACATTATACATGTGATCCACGGTCAGCAGTGCAAAATGTATAATGCAAAACCAAAGAAGGAATTGTAGCTTTATTCCATTCCGCCCATGGAAGAGTAATAATAATAAGTTATCTATACCGCACAATGCTGCCACTGAAAAATACATCTCATCCCACAAAAAACAAGCCCTCAGCTATGATGACAAAAAATACATTTACAGCTCTAGGAAAGCATTAGATAAAAATATAGGACTGGAAGAAACCCCCTGTTCCCCTTCTCAATGTGTCTCAGCAGCCAGACACCCCCCAATATGTAACTACCCCCTAGCCTATGGATTGTGGATACCCTGCACAGATGAGAATGCCTCTTTACACTGAAAAACAAAGCAAAATCAGGCAATCTCAGGACATGGGTTTAAGGAAAAAGGGATATATGTAAAATGTAAAAGTGCATAAAACATTGTGTTCAATACATTACAAAGACATTTGAAACAAGTTTATCACAAAAAAAATGACACTTTCATGTTTTATAAGGAATCCAACACTTGTACTTACTTCAAGGTCACAAGGAGTCGCACCTCAGGAGAAATGCAAGGTGACATAATGGTGTCCAACAATGTAAGAGCCTGAGGAAGCTCCTCCAGCAGTCTGTCCAAGGTAAAGACAGACCTACAGTAGAAGGCAGTGAACTTGTCCAGGTTCAGGTGGAGATCTCCATAGAGGATGTAGAAGTGACCTTTTTGATAACGCTGTGATACTATACGGTGACCCCATAGCCTCTTCCTCCTCAGATCTTGAACCAACATCAAACTCCGAACTCCAAACCTGACAAAAATAAAATCATGGATAGGTTCATGGATGAAAATCTCTGAATAATGAGCCAATATTATGTGAGTAAGTGATAAATGTCTCCCTATCACAAAGATGATGTCACTTCTGGACTTGCTGCAGGGTCTGTGCCATCATCTGGTGATGAGAAGATTCAGACCAATGTCCTAATTTATCATATAGCAATGAATAAAGACACAAATATACAGAAGTTTCCTTCCTTACATCTCCCCTTGGCAGGAAGTGTCCAGGTGTGTCATGAGATGAGTAGCTTTACAAGATATTAGTCATTTCTATACAATAAGTAAAACTCAAATGTTCTGGATTTGAATGTAAAAAATATATAACCAGCCGACTACCCTAACCACCGCTAACTTCTATCTAATGAAGACATGCTACATAGAATCTGTCAGCAGCCTGTAGGGGACCTATAGTGACCTCTATGTTGTAGTGTAGGCTTCTAAACTGCTAAGAATTCACATTTTTCTAATAACATGACTTCAATACTGATGCGTTTTAGCAAAATACAGGATTTTATCTGTGTAACATACAACCTACCTCCATGTGTTCATGTCCATGTACTGGACGGTAACACATTTAGGTGATCTCTACCTCGGCTCCAATGGTAAGGCATAGCATCTCCTGGTCTAGTAGAAGGCCAGATGATCTGGTTGATGTGGCTCCAGCGTGGACATCATAAGGTAAGGTGTTGAAGTTCCTTGCGATGTCCTCTGAAGGGTCCTCCACTTTCCATGACAGATGAAAATATTTTAGAATGTCCATTGCTGAACATCTGTCAGAGGGATTTATAGCCAACAAATCCCAGAACATTCCTCTGGCTTCAATGGAGACTTTCTGCCACTTGTCTGGGGCTTTTTCCAGGTCCCTTCTCACCTGCCACCAAGCAAATTCTTTATACTCAGCATCACGACCCAGCGCCTCTTGCCAAGGGAAGAATCCAGTAAGAAGAGTAAACACAAGAACTCCAAAAGCCCACACATCAAGACTGGGGTGAAGTAAAAGCTGTTCTTCTGGTCGTAACTGGCAGAGTTCAGGGGCAGTGTAAGGAATGAACCACAAAAAAGTAGGGACACATGTACCCTGGAGCGAGGTGAGTCCAAAGTCTGCCAGTTTTATCCAATGACATTCTGCATCCATCAGAAGAATATTGTCCAGCTTGATGTCTCGATGAACCATTCCTCTGCTGTGTATAAAGTCCAGAGCACTGGCTATCTGAGGAACACAGCGCTTCAACATGTCCTCCTGCATGCCGACCTGAGCAGAAGACAACACAAGAGATCACACAGCTGAACAGAACACAGGACAAAAATGGCCTAGAGAAAAGTCCTCATGACTTGTATCTATTCATATAAGATTAATAGAATTCTTCAAGTGGACAATTTGTCATTGTTTATTAGTTCTATTAATAGGGGGGGTTATAAACCAATATGTCATCATAACTCACATAGTCTATCACCCAGCTCACCCTTTCTCCTGTATGGTAAATCTACCTTGTTATATGGTCCTATACTGCTTCATAGCTGGACATATTTGTGGTTAGGATCTCTAGAAACCCTGAATGATAACTTTTCCAAAAACAATGAAAGAAAGAAAAACAATATTCCAGGATCTCATCTCACCATAGGTTTAAAGATGGACTGAAGAGTTCCTGCCGGAGCCAACTCCTGGATGAAGACAAAATCCTGCCTGGTATGGAACACCATCTGGTGTGTCAGGATGATGTGCGGGTGACAGCTGAGGGTGAGGGAGATGCCGTATTCCAAGAGGAAGTTGTCTCTTGGGGTCTTCTCCTTTGCAAGCATTTTAATAGCCACAATCTGACCTGTTGATTCATAAATCAATAATAATCTCATCATTATACCGTATTACAAACCGTATTAAACCATAAAGGTCAAGAACATTACACAGGAGCAATCACAAGAGGACAATGCAATGTAGATCCTGAATGGTACAGCATGCGGTGGGGTAAAACCAGGGACGTAGCTAGAGATGGGGCTGATGAGTGTCAGGGGGTGACGACAAGACCCTCGGAGAGTTCAGGAGATTTAGATACAAGACTAGGGTAATAAACTGAACCTATGTCCCAAGTGACGGAAAGTCTAGTAGGGGTAGTGGTGAATTTTGATGATATTGGCAAATAGCAGGAGATAAATTGAGTTGTCTACTTGGTGTCAAGTATCATATTTCTGATAATGGAGACCACCATTTCATCATAAAGACTTGGTGTAATCTCCCTGAAGGTGAGGGAAGTAAGAGCGGATCATAGAATAAATCATGAGAAACTTTCCAATCAGACCACAAAATGAACAATCTGAAGCTTGATCTTATTGTGGACAATATAATCCAGCTCATTAGAAAAGAAGCCTGAAGGACAACACAGGACATTCTGGAGACATGCTAGCTACATGGTAACCAAGAGCCAAGACCAGCTCAATGGCACAATCATCATAGTAATCATCCATCATCATCTCACCTGAAAGTTTGTGTTCTCCCATGAAGACCTTTCCATAAGATCCTGATCCAAGTTCTTGTATCAGGTCAAAGTGGTCGGCCACTTCCATCATCTTCAGGTTCTCAGAGGTCTCTGAAGTCAGGTTCAGAAGGTGTCTTGCCATGTTCTTGCTCACTTCAGTGACTTGGATGGCCATTTTGGATGAAGAGATGTTTGATGATGATGAAGTCCTTCAGGAAAAAAATAAATCTACAAAGTACGGTCAGTACTGACTGCAAGTACTGCAAAATGTGCAATCGGTGTCACTGAGGGGGAGATGTTTTATATTCAGGAAGAGGGTAGAGATTGTTGATGGTGGGGACATTGTCATTGGTCAACACTTGGGGCCTCCATTTCCATATGAATTGACATTGAGAAGTCTCTGGAGAACATGTGGGGGGTGATTTCATATGAATGGGGTCTGCGGGTGCGGCTCCTGCACTGTACACAATGGAGTTGTCTACGGTAAACACAACAGTATCAGGAGGAACCAACAACTAAGACCTTATTCACATGGTCAGTATTTGAAAGCCAAATCCAGAATTGTAACATAAATTGAGAAAATATAATGGAAAGATTTGTATGTCTTCAATGTTCATGTTTAGAATGTATTATTTTTGTTTACTGACTGTGTGAACATGGCCCAAGGCTCTAAGTAACAAACAAGTTCCTATGAGGATTTTTCACTATCTGATGGGAGTTGTTGTTCTATAGCTAGCAGTGCCACCATCTTTCCATGATGGTCTGATGTCTGACTTCAATATCTTCTAGTCCAGTCCTGTGTAAAAATAGAATTCCCCAAAACTCGCCTCATTGAAGGATTCAGTTTTTGATATTCCGTACTGGCCAGTAATAAGGAGTGGAGGAGGATTAGATCTAAACTTTCTGCTTCTCTTCATCAGAAATGGTCTTTTGGATTCTTCCTCCATTCCATGTGATTGACCGTAATTAGATAATGTAGAATATGCTGGTGCTATATAAAGATTATTGTGCAGTGTGTGGGTTGTGTATAGTGGAGAGTTGGGGGGTCCTGGGGTGACTCCAGCATTGGCCCTTCCTATAATATGACTATGGACATGAGGAGCTGAGATATCACAATATGTCCTCAGTGGTTACCATTGGACTTCAGGTAAACCCATGGAATGATCTGATCTCACTGGCACACATAATAACCTGTACAATAACATATTCATCTCTGCTACATGTCACTATATGAATGAATAGTGGGTGATATACATGAAGCCCTCTCTGTAGTGCGGGACTGTGGAGTCGGCTGTGATGGGACACTAGAAGCAGGACTGGGGTGTTATTGTGGTAATGGGAGTAATAAAGGAGGGAGATAATGAGGTGATGGAGACAGAAGAGGAAATGTTTTTCTTTCTTATATCAAAACAATTTACATTATATCACAAGACAAAAACCAAACCCCCAAATTACAGAAGAGCCCCCGATATATAACATATAACCCAGTGATGAATCCAGGAATGAAATGCTCCATATATTGTCAAATACCACATTAATAAGTGTAAATTCTCCATATTATTCCATATTATAACCTTATGTTACATAATAGACTAGTTTACTGAATCTGGATCTTTATACAAGTTTATTCCCTGTAACTTTCCTTCTACAAACATAAATCAGTCAAAAGAGAATTTTATTCTATTCTGTCCATTTATACTGTAATGTAGATGAAAAACCTCCAATCCCCTCTTTCTATGTAATAAGATGAATGGATCTATAAAATACAGCAGAATATTGTGTTGGGTCATTACTTGGGGTGAATGTCGCCCAAGGCCATCCTAGGAGATTGCACAATATACTGGATATTAGACTGAACCTGATATTTATAACAAAAAGTGATGCAATGTAACATAGAAAGGTTTTAGCTTCATTTACTTTAGGAACTTCACAACGTTCCTGATTCTTTGGTTTCTACTTGTTATAAACATCAAAAGTTCATAAAATATCATTTATCAATTACTATTATTACTTATGTGGACATTTCCTCCCTAAACTTCCTTCTATAGGGACATGTTCACATCATATGGAAATTATCTGCGTCTTCCTCATTACATCTTGGACATCTAGAATTACTGGTTGTGAAAAATATAAATTATGGACCCTAAAACCTGTGACCTCCTATATGCAGGACTAGATGAAATATTAATCTTAAGGGGTTGTCCAGTAATAGAAAAACAAGGCTGCTCTTACAAAAACCGCACCCCTGTACCTGTCCATAGGTTGTGCGGTGTTACAGCTCAGCTCCATTCCATTCCACCCATGGATAGGAGCGTCGCTCCACAATTCCATCTAAATATTCCACATCTGCTTTCTCCCAGAATCTATAAGACATTATTATTAAACTCCCCCCCCCATATAGACATAAAGCCAAAACTTCACTTCACTGACCATTTAGCTTTAATAAACCGCCATATATTCTGCATCAAGGTCAATGGGACATATTTTATTAACCCCCACCCCCGTTTCCCGCTGTTGATATCTTATACTCAGCCTCTCTTATACCCAATCTGTGACTTCTCTTCTTACTTATTGAGATTCTTTCCCATCCTACAATGTGTTTCACTTGAAGGTAATACCCACAGAGATGGACCTGCAGACCCTGTCGCTCCTCCGGGGCTGTAGATCATCATGAGGTCTTCACTTGGTGAATTCACTCCAACTCTGATCCCTGAAAACCTCTTTTAAGTTACATGTATGCACGGCTATGTATATATGATATACTCTATGCCTTTAATGGGCTGAACCACTGCTAAAAGATGGTACAACCCAGTCAAAGTGTGTTTTGGGAAGGGCAGGAGATGGTCTCCTCTTCTTCTCTGGATTAGGAGGGAATGTATGTGAGGAGTGACTGAGCCCGAGCTAGACTAGCCCTGTGTTATCCAGCAGTCATGAGATGGGAATAGTCCCTGCTCAATTTGTGGTCAAGAGAGAAGTGTGACCTGATAAGAATCTACCCAAAAGGTAATGAGGTCTTGGTTTGTACTTTGCCTAAAATAAACAATCTGAAAAAGATTCTTGTATATTTCAGACAAAATACATAAGCTCGCAACCCACGTCACGGGTCCTCATTGTCTTGCGAGTCCCTAACTATCAAAACAATAAAAAAATAGCTAAAAAAATCATGGCCAAGAAGAGCGCAAACATGAAGGAGTGGGGGAGGAAATGTTACAAGCCAAATCATAAAACTACAAAATCCTTGATATATTGTCTATTCCAGTAATTGTTCAGACCTGCAGAATAAAGGTAAAACATTATACATGTGATCCACGGTCAGCAGTGCAAAATGTATAATGCAAAACCAAAGAAGGAATTGTAGCTTTATTCCATTCCGCCCATGGAAGAGTAATAATAATAAGTTATCTATACCGCACAATGCTGCCACTGAAAAATACATCTCATCCCACAAAAAACAAGCCCTCAGCTATGATGACAAAAAATACATTTACAGCTCTAGGAAAGCATTAGATAAAAATATAGGACTGGAAGAAACCCCCTGTTCCCCTTCTCAATGTGTCTCAGCAGCCAGACACCCCCCAATATGTAACTACCCCCTAGCCTATGGATTGTGGATACCCTGCACAGATGAGAATGCCTCTTTACACTGAAAAACAAAGCAAAATCAGGCAATCTCAGGACATGGGTTTAAGGAAAAAGGGATATATGTAAAATGTAAAAGTGCATAAAACATTGTGTTCAATACATTACAAAGACATTTGAAACAAGTTTATCACAAAAAAAATGACACTTTCATGTTTTATAAGGAATCCAACACTTGTACTTACTTCAAGGTCACAAGGAGTCGCACCTCAGGAGAAATGCAAGGTGACATAATGGTGTCCAACAATGTAAGAGCCTGAGGAAGCTCCTCCAGCAGTCTGTCCAAGGTAAAGACAGACCTACAGTAGAAGGCAGTGAACTTGTCCAGGTTCAGGTGGAGATCTCCATAGAGGATGTAGAAGTGACCTTTTTGATAACGCTGTGATACTATACGGTGACCCCATAGCCTCTTCCTCCTCAGATCTTGAACCAACATCAAACTCCGAACTCCAAACCTGACAAAAATAAAATCATGGATAGGTTCATGGATGAAAATCTCTGAATAATGAGCCAATATTATGTGAGTAAGTGATAAATGTCTCCCTATCACAAAGATGATGTCACTTCTGGACTTGCTGCAGGGTCTGTGCCATCATCTGGTGATGAGAAGATTCAGACCAATGTCCTAATTTATCATATAGCAATGAATAAAGACACAAATATACAGAAGTTTCCTTCCTTACATCTCCCCTTGGCAGGAAGTGTCCAGGTGTGTCATGAGATGAGTAGCTTTACAAGATATTAGTCATTTCTATACAATAAGTAAAACTCAAATGTTCTGGATTTGAATGTAAAAAATATATAACCAGCCGACTACCCTAACCACCGCTAACTTCTATCTAATGAAGACATGCTACATAGAATCTGTCAGCAGCCTGTAGGGGACCTATAGTGACCTCTATGTTGTAGTGTAGGCTTCTAAACTGCTAAGAATTCACATTTTTCTAATAACATGACTTCAATACTGATGCGTTTTAGCAAAATACAGGATTTTATCTGTGTAACATACAACCTACCTCCATGTGTTCATGTCCATGTACTGGACGGTAACACATTTAGGTGATCTCTACCTCGGCTCCAATGGTAAGGCATAGCATCTCCTGGTCTAGTAGAAGGCCAGATGATCTGGTTGATGTGGCTCCAGCGTGGACATCATAAGGTAAGGTGTTGAAGTTCCTTGCGATGTCCTCTGAAGGGTCCTCCACTTTCCATGACAGATGAAAATATTTTAGAATGTCCATTGCTGAACATCTGTCAGAGGGATTTATAGCCAACAAATCCCAGAACATTCCTCTGGCTTCAATGGAGACTTTCTGCCACTTGTCTGGGGCTTTTTCCAGGTCCCTTCTCACCTGCCACCAAGCAAATTCTTTATACTCAGCATCACGACCCAGCGCCTCTTGCCAAGGGAAGAATCCAGTAAGAAGAGTAAACACAAGAACTCCAAAAGCCCACACATCAAGACTGGGGTGAAGTAAAAGCTGTTCTTCTGGTCGTAACTGGCAGAGTTCAGGGGCAGTGTAAGGAATGAACCACAAAAAAGTAGGGACACATGTACCCTGGAGCGAGGTGAGTCCAAAGTCTGCCAGTTTTATCCAATGACATTCTGCATCCATCAGAAGAATATTGTCCAGCTTGATGTCTCGATGAACCATTCCTCTGCTGTGTATAAAGTCCAGAGCACTGGCTATCTGAGGAACACAGCGCTTCAACATGTCCTCCTGCATGCCGACCTGAGCAGAAGACAACACAAGAGATCACACAGCTGAACAGAACACAGGACAAAAATGGCCTAGAGAAAAGTCCTCATGACTTGTATCTATTCATATAAGATTAATAGAATTCTTCAAGTGGACAATTTGTCATTGTTTATTAGTTCTATTAATAGGGGGGGTTATAAACCAATATGTCATCATAACTCACATAGTCTATCACCCAGCTCACCCTTTCTCCTGTATGGTAAATCTACCTTGTTATATGGTCCTATACTGCTTCATAGCTGGACATATTTGTGGTTAGGATCTCTAGAAACCCTGAATGATAACTTTTCCAAAAACAATGAAAGAAAGAAAAACAATATTCCAGGATCTCATCTCACCATAGGTTTAAAGATGGACTGAAGAGTTCCTGCCGGAGCCAACTCCTGGATGAAGACAAAATCCTGCCTGGTATGGAACACCATCTGGTGTGTCAGGATGATGTGCGGGTGACAGCTGAGGGTGAGGGAGATGCCGTATTCCAAGAGGAAGTTGTCTCTTGGGGTCTTCTCCTTTGCAAGCATTTTAATAGCCACAATCTGACCTGTTGATTCATAAATCAATAATAATCTCATCATTATACCGTATTACAAACCGTATTAAACCATAAAGGTCAAGAACATTACACAGGAGCAATCACAAGAGGACAATGCAATGTAGATCCTGAATGGTACAGCATGCGGTGGGGTAAAACCAGGGACGTAGCTAGAGATGGGGCTGATGAGTGTCAGGGGGTGACGACAAGACCCTCGGAGAGTTCAGGAGATTTAGATACAAGACTAGGGTAATAAACTGAACCTATGTCCCAAGTGACGGAAAGTCTAGTAGGGGTAGTGGTGAATTTTGATGATATTGGCAAATAGCAGGAGATAAATTGAGTTGTCTACTTGGTGTCAAGTATCATATTTCTGATAATGGAGACCACCATTTCATCATAAAGACTTGGTGTAATCTCCCTGAAGGTGAGGGAAGTAAGAGCGGATCATAGAATAAATCATGAGAAACTTTCCAATCAGACCACAAAATGAACAATCTGAAGCTTGATCTTATTGTGGACAATATAATCCAGCTCATTAGAAAAGAAGCCTGAAGGACAACACAGGACATTCTGGAGACATGCTAGCTACATGGTAACCAAGAGCCAAGACCAGCTCAATGGCACAATCATCATAGTAATCATCCATCATCATCTCACCTGAAAGTTTGTGTTCTCCCATGAAGACCTTTCCATAAGATCCTGATCCAAGTTCTTGTATCAGGTCAAAGTGGTCGGCCACTTCCATCATCTTCAGGTTCTCAGAGGTCTCTGAAGTCAGGTTCAGAAGGTGTCTTGCCATGTTCTTGCTCACTTCAGTGACTTGGATGGCCATTTTGGATGAAGAGATGTTTGATGATGATGAAGTCCTTCAGGAAAAAAATAAATCTACAAAGTACGGTCAGTACTGACTGCAAGTACTGCAAAATGTGCAATCGGTGTCACTGAGGGGGAGATGTTTTATATTCAGGAAGAGGGTAGAGATTGTTGATGGTGGGGACATTGTCATTGGTCAACACTTGGGGCCTCCATTTCCATATGAATTGACATTGAGAAGTCTCTGGAGAACATGTGGGGGGTGATTTCATATGAATGGGGTCTGCGGGTGCGGCTCCTGCACTGTACACAATGGAGTTGTCTACGGTAAACACAACAGTATCAGGAGGAACCAACAACTAAGACCTTATTCACATGGTCAGTATTTGAAAGCCAAATCCAGAATTGTAACATAAATTGAGAAAATATAATGGAAAGATTTGTATGTCTTCAATGTTCATGTTTAGAATGTATTATTTTTGTTTACTGACTGTGTGAACATGGCCCAAGGCTCTAAGTAACAAACAAGTTCCTATGAGGATTTTTCACTATCTGATGGGAGTTGTTGTTCTATAGCTAGCAGTGCCACCATCTTTCCATGATGGTCTGATGTCTGACTTCAATATCTTCTAGTCCAGTCCTGTGTAAAAATAGAATTCCCCAAAACTCGCCTCATTGAAGGATTCAGTTTTTGATATTCCGTACTGGCCAGTAATAAGGAGTGGAGGAGGATTATATCTAAACTTTCTGCTTCTCTTCATCAGAAATGGTCTTTTGGATTCTTCCTCCATTCCATGTGATTTACCGTAATTAGATAATGTAGAATATGCTGGTGCTATATAAAGATTATTGTGCAGTGTGTGGGTTGTGTATAGTGGAGAGTTGGGGGGTCCTGGGGTGACTCCAGCATTGGCCCTTCCTATAATATGACTATGGACATGAGGAGCTGAGATATCACAATATGTCCTCAGTGGTTACCATTGGACTTCAGGTAAACCCATGGAATGATCTGATCTCACTGGCACACATACTAACCTGTACAATAACATATTCATCTCTGCTACATGTCACTATATGAATGAATAGTGGGTGATATACAGAAGCCCTCTCTGTAGTGCGGGACTGTGGAGTCGGGCTATGATGGGACACTAGAAGCAGGACTGGGGTGTTATTGTGGTAATGGGAGTAATAAAGGAGGGAGATAATGAGGTGATGGAGACAGAAGAGGAAATGTTTTTCTTTCTTATATCAAAACAATTTACATTATATCACAAGACAAAAACCAAACCCCCAAATTACAGAAGAGCCCCCGATATATAACTTTCTTAACCCAGTGATGAATCCAGGAATGAAATGCTCCATATATTGTCAAATACCACATTAATAAGTGTAAATTCTCCATATTATTCCATATTATAACCTTATGTTACATAATAGACTAGTTTACTGAATCTGGATCTTTTATACAAGTTTATTCCCTAACTTTCCTTCTCTAAACATAAATCAGTCAAAAGAGAATTTTATTCTATTCTGTCCATTTATACTGTAATGTAGATGAAAAACCTCCAATCCCCTTCTTTCTATGTAATAAGATGAATGGATCTATAAAATACAGCAGAATATTGTGTTGGGTCATTACTTGGGGTGAATGTCGCCCAAGGCCATCCTAAGGAGATTGCACAATATACTGGATAGACTGAACCTGATATTTATAACAAAAAGTGATGCAATGTAACATAGAAAGGTTTTAGCTTCATTTACTTTAGGAACTTCACAACGTTCCTGATTCTT